>PVKV010029692.1:0-23257 GCA_004027835.1 Alouatta palliata | reverse complement strand
AGAAGGCATTTGGGGAGCATGGGGTGGGGACCATGGGGGTACAGTGGGAGGGAGTGGGGAGGGGGCAGTGAGGGTGGAGATCATGGGGTGGGGGTCATGGAGGGTGGGGAGTAGGGGAGTGGAAAGTGTGAGAGTGGGGAGTGGGCAGGGCCCAGGGCGCAGTACGTAGCGGCCCCGGGAGCCATGTGAGGCCTCCGGGTTTTTCTGGAGCAGCACGCATTTTATTCCCGCTACTTTTGTTCCACATCCTCCTAGAACTGTGCCTTGGCCCTTTTTGTGGCTCATTCCCAGCTGGGCAGTCTTGTTCTGCCACTGCTTCCTCTGGGTCCCCAGGGATGACGCACCAGGCCCACAGGCCCTGAGTGGCTCCTTACCCTGAGCGCAGCCCTGCCTCTCCCCACTGAGCTCCCGGCTCCCCGACTGCCTCCATTCGCTTCCCAGTCATTGCCATTGTCACCGTTGGTCCCAGGGCTGCCTTGTCCTTATCGTCCTCACCTAACGCTTCTCAAAACTTTCTGTGTGCCAGGCCCGATTCCCAGGGTGTTACCCCCCTCAGCTGGCTCTGATGAGGATCACCATGCTGTGTCACCAATGAGGAGACCTCCAGGGGGTGGCTTGCTGGTCCCCTGGGCTCTCAGTGGGTCCCCCTGTGTTTAGGGCAGAGCTGCAGTGCCATGCTGTACCCATGGCCGGGTTCCAGTGTGCTCACTCAGAGCCTGGCGCAGAGCCCTGGCTGAGTCACACTTCGTTGCCTTGGTCCTTTGGGAAGAGGTGAGGTTCTGCCTCAGATATGGCATGGGGTAATGAATAAGTGAATCCTTAGAAGAGTAAAGTGAGTCAGCCGTCCCCGTGGGGGCTGGTGGTACGCAGGCTCGGGGCTGGAGTGCTGTTAAAGTCCATGGGGAAGGAGAACTGGCTGCGAGTTCTGCCCCGGCCAACCAGGGGCTCCCAGGCAGAGATGGAGAGGCCTTGGGGAACTGGGGGGCAGAGAGAGGAAGTCCCTGGGCCATGGTCACATGGAAGGAAAGGGGCAGAGCCAGGACCTGAACCCTGGTCTCGGGGCTCTCATGCTGCTGAGGATTCGAGTCGGCTACACCCCTCTGGGCTACTGTCCCTGGTGGACGTGAAAGATGGAGAAGCAGCTCCCCTCTTCCGTAGGCATCGCCGATTCCGACATCGAGGACTCCAGCAACGCTGCCCTGTTGGCCTGCCCTTTCCATGCACCTTATTTTTTTGCGATGAAGTCTCACTCTGTCACCCAGGCTGGAGTGTAGTGGTGTGATTTCAGCTTCCTGCAACCTCTGCCTCCCGGACTCAAGCGATTATCCTACCTCAGCCTCCTGAGTAGCTGGGATTACAGGTGTGCGTCACCATGCTTGGCTAATTTTTGTATTTTTAGTGGAGACGGGGTTTCACCAGGTTGGCCAGGCTGGTCTCGAACTTCTGAGCTCAAGTGATGTGCTCGCCTCGGCCTCCCAAAGTGCTGAGATTACAGGTGTCTGGCTCTATGCACTTTCATTAAATGACAAATTTGTTGAAATGAATCACTAGTTATGTCTGTCCATGTTCATTCCTGCCTCTCTATTCATTTAAAGTATGGCAGAAGTCATACTTTAAAAATTCTGAAAAGGAATTGGTTTTCTTCTTCTTCTTTGTTTTTTTAATTAAAGGGAAATAAGTTTTTGAGACAGAGTCTCAGTGTGGCCCGGGCTGGAGTGCAGTGGTGCGATCATAGCTCACTGCAGCCTCAACCTCCTGGACCCAAGCTATCCTCCTGCCTCAGCCTCCCAACGTGTTGGGATTACAGGTGTGAGCCACTGTGCCCATCTTCTTGGTTTTATTCTTATAAAATGGCACCCTCCATTGAACTGAAGCACCGCTGCAAATTGGGAACTGAAAAGCATCTGAGAAGTCAAAGATGATGTGCACATGCGGTCATTTATTCAGGAAGTATGCAGTGAGCACATGTGGGCGTCGTCTGGGTGCTTTGGGTGTGCTAGGGAACAAGATTCCTTCCCTCCTGGAGTAGGGCTGAGCAGGCGGTAGGGGCCCGGCAGCTCATTGTGAGCCGTTAAACTCGTTTTGCACGGTTATAATCAGCTGCATCATATGCCCTTCTGCTTATGGTAGGTCGGAAACATGAGCTGGTGGAGGAAGGCATTTTGAACTTGCCAGCAGAGGCTGTTGTTTCGTCTGGAGTTCTGTCACAGTCTTTCTCTCAGATTGTTAACATGAACCCTGTTTGTCCTTACCCTGTTCTCTGGAGGAACTCTAAGTCATCCTCCAAGACGCTGATTAGGACGGGCATGGTGGCTCATGCCTGTAATCCCAGCACATTTGGAAGCCAGGGTGGGCGGATCACGAGGTCAGGAGTTGGAGAACAGGGCTGTTCAGTGATTGGGAGTCAGACACCGAATCCCTCAGTGGCCGAGTGTCTCATTGTCAATGTTGTAGATACTGTAATAAGGTCCTCAGAGCCTCCAGGGACTGGTTACAGCCACTGTTCCCTAAGTCAGAAGGTGGAGTCAGGTCTAACACACTAACTGCCATTTAAGGAAGTAGAAAGTTATCATTTAAAGAAAGTGCTACTACTGGGTCATAGGGGGAAAACCTTCAGCTCTCGGTTTAATTTGGTTATTCAGATCAGCTTATACCCTGGAGGTTCTGCGGAAGTAATCATCTTTCTTTTCCTCTGGCCATCCTGCGCTCCTTTTCTTCTGTTCTCGGTCAAGCTGGGAAAGCTGGGTCACTCACACCTAACGAAGATGCAGTGAGTCCCAGGCGGAAAGGAGGTGCCTACGGGCAGGTACCCACGCAATGTAAATCACACAGACAGAGCCTTGGCCTGGCGTGGTGGCTGACGTCTGTAAGCCTAGCTCTTTGGGACGCCAGGCAGGTGGATCCCCTGAGGTCAGGGTTCAAGACCAGCCTGGCCAAATGGTGAAACCCCATCTCTATTAAAACTGCAAAAATTAGCCAGGCGTGGTGGCGGGCGCCTGTAATCCTTGCTACTTGGGAGGCTGAGGCAGGAGAATCGCTTGAACCCAGGAGGCGGAGGTTGCAGTGAGCCGAGACCGTCCCACTGCTCTGCAGCCTGGGCAACAGAGTGAAACTCCTCAAAAGAAAAAAGAAATAGAGCCTTCATTCATCCCCTATAAGGAATAAACCAAAAGGGTTTATTTCTAGAGTAATGGGTTTTAGTTTTTATGCTTTTTAAGATTTTTGAAATTTTCTGAGCAGGACAGGAGGGTGTTTTTTGGTTTTGTTTTGTTTTTATCAATCAGAGGGAGTTACAAAAAATCACTCTGAAAAAAGGCAGCACGTGATACGGGCCCTTTTAGTAATGAGCATTCTCCCTTCAGCCTCAACAACCAAGCCGGCTCCTTCCACCCCGGCCTCAGGCCCCTCCCTCTTACAGACGTGGGCGCCCATGAGCCCTCCTTCCTCTTTGGTGGTGAGAGGCCGTTTCTCCTTCCCCAGCCTTGCCCCCTTTCCCCTTAGCAGCCTGCTAGAAGCCAACCGCTGCCATGGCGACTGCCCAGCTGTCCCCTTGCTCTGGGCAGCAGGATGTAAGAGTTCTTTCCCATTTCCTTTCATCCTTGCTCCAGGGGGCTCCCTCGGTGGAAGCTGACAGCTCAGCTTTTTGGTGTGTGGGTTGTTATTTTTCCTTCCTGAGCTCTGTTTGCATAACCTCTCAGGAGTCTCTATAAAGTTAGGGCAGCTTTAGAGTGAGCTGCAATGTTGCTGCTCTCTGGGGCAACTTCCTCCTGTTCTCCTCTTCCCCCTTTCTTTTCTTTTTTTTTTTTTCAAGATGGAATCTTGAGTCTTACACTGTTGCCCGACTGGAGTGCAATGGTGCGATCTCGGCTCACTGCAATGTCTGCCTCCCCAGTTTAAGCAATTCTCCTTCCTCAGCCTCCTAAGTAGCTGGGATTACAGGTGCCTGCCACCATGCCTGGCTAATTTTTTGTATTTTTATTAAAGACCGGGTTTTACTATGTTGGCCAGGCTGGTCTCAAACTCCTGACCTTGTGATCTTCCCGCCTTGGACTCCCAAAGTACTGGGATTTCAGGCATGAGCTACCGCACCCAGCCCCCTTCCCCCTTTCTTTTGCCTTGCTCTGCAGTTCAGTGTTTGGTGGAAATTCTGAAATGATTCTCTCTTTCTTTCCATTGGCCCACAGGTAGTGTATAGGGTGCCTTTGACGTGCCTGGGGTGGTGATTAGTGCTGGGGTAGTAACAAGTTTCAGACGGATATGAAAATAGCTGAAAAGATCAAAAGCACTTACGCTAAAAAGTTTCTAGGGTGGTGGGGGAGCCTTGATTTCTTAATTTTGCTTTTTTGTGTTTCTCATTATTGTACACCTAGTGTGTGTTTTTGTAATGAACAAAGAGTTGTTGAAAGCATTTGCAGAAGTGTTAAGAAAGTCACACAGCGCTTGGCCCGTAGCAGGTCCTGCTTCCTCGGGGGTTTGGCCCTCCAGCCAGGACTGGCTTTGGGGATATGCAGAGGAGACTAGAATATCTTTGGGGAGAAGGCGACCTGACACGGTCAGTGTGAATCCTGTGTCGGGCCGCCTTGATGAGAACCCTGGGTGGGCCTGGTCAGAGTCTCTTAGTGCTGACCTGAGCTTGAGATTTCAAGTTTGAGTGGGAGGGGGAAGAGGAGGGGCAGCACTTGAGAGCTTATTGGGAATCATATGCCGTTTGTAACTTTTGGGGAATGATTAGAGCAGTTTATCCTGGTGGCTTTGGTGACTGCAGAGAATTCTGATTCCCTGTTGTCTTTACCTTCTGTCCTAGCCCCTTCGTGGTCATCCTCTGTTTCTCTTGTCACTGGGTTTGTTCCTGCATTTCCATCACTTTCACTGCTCGGCAGCCCTGGCTTGATCCCCCTCTACCTTGGACCCCTACTGCTTGGCTCCCTCACCTGGTCCCCCAGCTTGGATCCCCCCGGCTTGGATCCCCCCACACCCAGCTTGGTCCCCCCAAGTTGGTCTCCCTACGTGATCCCCTCTACCCACACTGTCTCTCTTTTGGCCTCTCTGGCCTTTCCCTGCTCGATCCCTCTCTCTTCCAGAGAGGTCAGGAGGAGGGGAAAAGGGGAGGAGGGCACACAGATGGGGAGGAGGCGGGAGAGGCATAAAGGCACCTCCAGGACCCAGGGAAAGGTCAACGGAGAGCCGGGAGAGAGGAAGGCCGCAGAGAAGAGCGTGTAACAGCCACCAGGGCTGGCTTCTGAGCTCGGCTCTGTGCCAGGCGGTGTCCTGAGAACGTTCGGATGCTGATTTGTTCACATAGATAAACTTACTTAGTAAATGAAGGCAGAGAACCCTGAGGAGATGACCTGGGCATTGGACGAAGGCTCCCTTTACCTACCTGCCGGGTCCTGCCTGGCCTTCTAGGTCTCCAGGGGTCCTTTCCCAGAGCCAGACCTCTGTCATTGGCCCCTGACAAGGCTTCAGAGACCAGTGGAAGGAAGGGTGAGACTCTTTTGAGAGTGGAGTTTTAGTAACGTTAAACATGAAAGCTGTCTTTTCATGAACAAGACTCTGCTTGGGTGAGAGGGGGAGGGCGTCCATGGTCTCCGAATCAGGAACATCCAGAGTGCAATTGGCCTGGGCTCTGAGTGCATGGCAGCAACCAGAAGGAAAGCACAGCCCTCAGGATGGGGTCCTGACCTTGCTGTATCCTCCGTGGCGGAGGCCCTGAGGTGTGATGCTGTGATGCGCCTGTAAATCCTCGTGGCTTATGGGGAAGCAGAGGAGCTAGAGGCAGCACAGACAGAAAGGCCTCCCTGGTACCCAGGACGCTCAGTAGCTCTCTTGCTAACGAGGGCTGTTCCCTCTCTTGCGGCGTGGGATTTTGGGGACGGAGCATCCTGGTGGTCTTTGATGATCATGCTCAGGAACCATGAACCCTGCAGGAGGCTGCTTCATGCAGTCACTTCCTTAAAATAAACGGCAGCCAGGGGCAGGGAGGGCGTGGGGCTGAAGTCTGAGCCCTCCAGCTTTTCTGCCCTTGAGAGCTTTGTCTCCCCCTCTCCCAGCAGTGAGTTCTCGCATTTCCTCTTCTCCACCTCTTCCTCCAAGTCAGTGGGTCTCAAGGTTTGGCAGCCTCAGAATCACCCTGGGGGCTTGTTCAAGCACGGTTTCTGGGCCCCGCTCCCAGTGTCTGGTTCAGTAGGGCCGGGTGGACCCTGAGTGCCCACATTTCCAGTAAGTCCTAGGTGCTGTGGTGCTGCTGGTCTGAGGACCATGCTTTGAGAACCGCTGCTCTAGACTTCAGTTCTGCAGCGGGCAGGAAGGAGTTGTGTGACTCATTGTCGCTTCACCTCTCCAAGCCTCAGTTTCTTCATCTGTGAAATGGAACAGTGGTCTGTGCTGCCCTCGCAGGGAAGTGGGAATGGTGCAGTGTGCAAAGTCTTGGAGTGGTGCCTGGCACCTTATAAGTGCTAAGTGGATTTGGGGCTCAGTTACCTCCCAGACCTTTACTGTCTTCCATCTGCCCTCAAGAAAGACTCGCAGAAAGAGTGACTTCGTGACTCTGTGTGCCTCGGAGTGCCCCACTCTGAAACCCAAACCTGGATACAGAAGGTTGTCGCCATTCTACAGTGGGAACAGAGCATGAAGCATCCTCACGTGGTGTTCCATAGCTAAAGGACGCTGCTAGCATTCGGCCCCAGTTGGCCGATCTCTGGAGCTGGTGCTCTTCTCAGTGCGCCAAGTTGCCTTAGCAAACAATTGTGTGTAAGGGGTGCGAGGTGCCAGGAGATGGCGAGAAACGGGGGGCAGACTCTGCCTGCCTTGTTAAGGACAGAGCAGTGGACAGTTGTGAGGGCAGGGGCTGGTATCCCTGTACTCCATGGTGGTAGCTGAGATCTCCCAGGGAGAGCGTGTCACGGGAAAGGAGAGGGTGAGGTGGAAAACCTTGGGGAGTGCCTATGTGGAGACAGAGTGGGTAGAAGAGCCAGGAAGAAAGTAGAAGGAGGGATCAGCGCTCTGAGAACCAAGATGGCGCCATGCCCTATGTGCCATGGGAAGGGAGAAGTTCAAGGAGGGCAGAATTGACAGTGGTGTGAAACGCCACCAGTGGGCGTGGAGAAGATGCTGTTGTGTTTGGCAATGAGGAGGTCCCTGTGAACCCAAGGGCACTTTCATTGCAGAGATGTTGGGGGTCAAAAAACAGCAAGGAGTCCCATCAGCCAAGCCCTTCAGATCTCATTTCTTTTTCATGTAATCCTCCCTACCACTTCATGACGTAAGTATTTGACCCATTTTGTGGATGAGGAAACTGAGGCTTAGAGACATTCAGGACTGTGGTCAGGTCATGAGGCTAGTACATGTGGGGGTCAGTTTCTAAAGGATTCTGGAATTTGAACTTGCACCCTGGACATTGCAGAGAAGGTTGAGGGTGTAGACTGCTCCACTGTGCTGAGGCCACCAGCGGAAGGAGCTCATGGCATTTGTCTCCTGGTGCCTGTGACGGGGTGAATTCCTGGGTCCCTCGTCCCCCACCGGGGCTGCCCAGTCTCCCTCTCTCCTCTGCCTGGACCTGGACTCTCAACCTCAATCTGAAGAGATGGATCATTGGCCCTACTGGAGACCAAGTGGTACAATGGGGGTGATAGGAAGCCCGGGTACCAACCTTCTTCTAAGCAGTTTTGCCATCTTAATGCACACACACACACACATACCACACACATACACACACACACAAATAGGCAACACACATACACACAAATGCATGAATATGTACACACATATATATCTGTACACACAAATATATGTATATACACACATACAAACACACCTATACACACATATATGCAGACATTATACACACAAATACACACACACACACACACACACACACACACACATACACACACACACACACACACACACAAATATACACACACACACATCACGGTAATATATACATGATGGCATTTCTCCCTGCCCTTCAGTAGCTATGCCGTTTTCCTGTGAACAAGAGTGACACTAGCCCGAGGTACATGAGGCAGCCTGGGGCTTCCCACTGCTGATGTGGGGCTGTGAGTGCCCCTCGGGTTTGTGGACCCGGTTTGTTCAGCAGAGGGAAAGCAGCTGCACCAGGGATGAAGAACTAGTGCTTTCCCCTGCACTGCCCCCTGTGAGGTCAAAAGGGGCCGAGAACATCCTTCGGGGTGAGCGGGGTCACGGAGAGGCCTCCAGTCTGCTGGGCAGCTGCAGAAACGGTGCACAGACCAACAGGTTTTCCATCTCAGACTCAGCTGACCTGTCACTTTCATGCCAGATCTCCAGCAGCAAACATTTGTAAGCACAACGTGACCCTCAGATTTTCAAAACAGGCCTGTCAGCGATCTTGTTGATCAACCATTGTCAGATAAGCACCCAGCAGTAATCCAGCAAACCCTCTTCACCCCGCTCCCCTACGATCATTTAAATGACATCAGGCTGTGGTTCTGGAAAGTTCCCAGTGTCCTTGGGGTTGAGGGGTGTGACTTACTTATTGTACATCTATCTTGTGCCAGGCCCTGGGCTGGTACTTGAGACACCGGGACAGTGCTTGTGGTTCTTTTTTTTTTTTTTTTTTAGAGACGGAGTTTCACCCTTGTTGCCCAGTCTGGAGTGCAGTGGCGTGATCTTGGCTCACTGCAACCTCTGCCTCCCGGGTTCAAACGATTCCCCTGCCTCAGCCTCCTGAGTAGCTGGGATTACAGGCATGCGCCACCATGCCCACCTAATTTTTGTATTTTTAGTAGAAACGGGGTTTCTCCATGTTGGTCAGGCTGGTCTCGAACTCCTGACCACAGATGATGCGCCTGCCTCGGCCTCCCAAAGTGCTGGGATTACAGGCGTGAGCCACCGCACACGGCCGCTTGTGGTTCTTTAACAGGAACATGTGACCCTATAGGGGGAAGGGATTTTGCCCAGATAGATCTGGGAGGTCTGAAAGTGGGAGGGGTGGACTCAGAGGGTTGCAGGTGCGCAGAGCACGGCCGGCTGGTGGTGTGGAGGTACTTGGCAGCCAGCAGGAAGGGAAGACCTTGGCAAAGTGGTGGTGCTGCACAGAGGAGCTGGCCAGAGCCGTGGGAGTGGGAGGGGGCGACATGGAGAAGAGAGAGAGGCTGGGAGAGCTGGCTCAGCCCGAAGGCTTGACACTACACTGAACAGATGGTCGGGGTCCCCGAAAACTGCGTTGGCCCAAAGCAGGGCTGGTAACTTTCCCCCATGGAGGCTTGGGCCAGGGATGGGCAGTTTTGGATCCAAGCCCCGGCTGATCAGTGTGGAAATGGGAACCCGAGAGTGGTTCCCATGGAAACAGACTCGCAGTGTTCTTTTGCTTGTGAAAGGCAGTCGGAGGCGGATGTGCAGCCCCTCCTCCCCCTCGGGTCAAGGCTGCCATTTCATTAAGCACTTTGGTGTTGATGTTCTGGCGACACTACTCAGAACAGAGCCCTGGCTTCCCAAACACCATGGGGACTGCTGAGAAACGCTCTTGAGCTAAAGGGCTGCTCCCCACACTCCAGTCTGCACCAGCCGCCCGTGGCCTCATCCTTTGCACCTTAGATGTGAGGAACTGCCCTCACTTGCACCAGCCTCGTTTCCTGTGGGCGGTGGCCACCTGGCAGCCCTGCCCTGTATCAGGAGCTTCAGGGCGAAGGTTCTGCCCTGAGGGGCCAGGTGGGTTTTGTAGCTCTCACATTTAGTCTTCACGGTAAACTGACAAGGGAGGTGTGAAATCACCCCGTTTTGGAAGGAACCCACATGTCTATCAACTGATGGACCGATAAGCAAAATGTGGTCTCTCCACACAGTGAAATGCCGTTCAGCCATGAAAGGTAATGAAATGCTGACCCCCACGGCTGCAGGGATGGACCTGGAGATGTGACTCTGAGTGAAAGAAGCCAGACACCAAAGGCCACTTAGCATATGAGTCCACTGCCACGTCCAGCAGGGGCCAGTCCATAGAGAAGAAAGTAGAGGAGTGGGTGCTAGGGCCCCGGGGAGTGGGGAGGAGAGTGGGGGGTTCTCGCTGGGGTGATGGCATTAGATAGTCGTGATGATTGCACAGCATTGAGAGTGTCCTTAAAGCCACCAAATTGTATACTTTAAAGTGTTAACATGGTGAATTGTATGTTATATGACTTTTAGCTCAATAAAGAAAAGAAAGTGTTTTACAGGTGAGGCAGACTAGGCTGATGTTTGGGAATTCAGGCACAGTCCCCAGGTGTTGGGAGGTGGGGCTGTCACCCCTCGTGGTCTCCTGTGCTCTGGACTCCTCTGTCCTCACTCCTCATGTCCAACCAGGCTCTGCTGATTCACCTGTGCAGTGTCCCTGAGACCATCCTTCCTTCTGTCCCTGCTGCCTGGTCACCTACTGACCCCCAGATGGCCATGGCCTGGTGGGGCACTTCCCTGGAGAAAGGGGGCTGAGCACGTGCACCCAAGGTGTCAGGCCCTTGGCTCTGGCCACATCACGTGGCCCCTGAGCCTCCAGCCCTTGTCCATGAAGGTGATTTGGATGTTGATGATGAAAGATGAAAGGCTGTACCTCATCTCCCTCCCAGCATTGTTATAAAGACCAAATGAGATAAAATAGAAGCATGTTTTGTTGACTGAAAAGTGCTGTGCCAATGTGAGTGGTGGTGATGACTGGTTTCCTTTAATAAGTAAGTGTTGTGGAGTCCCTGACCCTGGACGGGAGTTAGGATCACAAGTTCATGGTCCGCTGAGAGCTGTGCGTTCCTTAGCTCCCCGGGACAGATGGATGAGCCATTAGACCGCATGGCTTCTTGTTGAAGGCGTACTGCTGGTAACCCCTAGGCTTTGAGATAATCACCAGGAGGTGAACTTCTCAGCTCCCGGTGCTTGTCTCCTTTAGGCAGGTGGTTTGTGGCCTTGAGTCTTGGTGCTCACTTACATGCTTTGTGTGGGACCCTGCAGGGAGGTACTTAGATTCTAGAAAGAAATGCAGATTTATTTATTTATTTATTTTTAACTCAAAGCGTGGTCCTTTGACCAGCTGCATCAGCGTCACTGGGGAGCTTCTCAGAAGCATAAACCCCTAAACCTGTTGAATCAGAATCTACATTTTAGGAAGATTTTCCCAGTGATTTAAATCCACACGAGGTTTGAGAAGCAAACATATACTGCTCTTCGATATCATTGGGTGCCTGAGAAATCCTCACGCCAGCAACTAAGAGCCCTGAGAGAGTATCAGCGTTGATGCTGGTGGCTAACACAAGGTGAATGGTTCCAAACCATCGGTGTCCCTATGTGCCAGCAGCCACCAGTTAGGAATTGTAATGAGATCTTGGTGATAATGGCAATTAAAATATGAACTGTTTGTGAAGTAAGCTGAATAAGGATATGTGATCCTCTTGAGAGGCACAGAACTCTGGTGGAAAACACAAAAGGCGGCCTGATTCAATGGGGACAACAACTGTTGAGAGCAGTAGTTCTCACCCAGGGGTCTTCCGCCCCCCTTAGGGGACATCGGCAATGCAGGGAAGCATTTTTATTTGTCATAACTGGTGAGTCCAGGTGAGGGGTGCCATTCAACACCCTTCAACCTACAGAAAGTTCCCTACCAGAGAGAAGGATCTGGCCCCCGATGCCAGTGAGCTGATGTTGAGTAATTTTGTTTTATCCTAGTGGGTTACACGTGCACCTGCATGCCACACACACACACATGCAATGTGTGCGCACGCACACACATACACACACACACACACACACACAACTTTATTTTATGTGAGACAGGGTGTCACTTGGCCACCCAGGCTGGAGTACAGTGGTGTGATCTCTGCTCACTGCAGCCTCAATCTCCTGGGCTCAGGTGATCCTCCCCCCTCAACCTCCATGGTACCTGGGACTACAGGTGCATGCCACCTTGCCCAGATAATTTTTTGGTGTTTTTTTTTTAGAAAGGCAGTTTTGCCATGTTGCCCAGGCTGGTCTCAAACTCTTGGGCTAAAGCAATCCTTTAAACACACTGGGGTGTTCTAATGGAGCACTGTGTTCTGTCTTTGCTCTTGGCCACAGATGACGTCCGGTTGTTTGCCTTCGTGCGCTTCACCACCGGGGATGCCATGAGCAAGAGGTCCAAGTTCGCCCTCATCACGTGGATCGGTGAGGACGTCAGCGGGCTGCAGCGCGCCAAAACCGGGACGGACAAGACCCTGGTCAAGGAGGTCGTACAGGTAATCCTTTGAGTTCCTCCAGGGTCTGGAGGTCATAGCTCACCTGGGGTCACCATCCTTCGAGGGTGGAGAGGGCTGGGTTGGACTCCTGGGTCTGTAGCTTAGCTGTGACTTGGGATAAGCCATGCCGAGTCTCTGCACCTGTAGAGCCATCGGTGAAATGTCACTGAAATTGTTTCAGGATGCGGGCTAGGAGGAGGTAACTGTGTTTGCGATCCCACCTATCCCGTAACAGAAGCGTGGCAGCTGGGCACCTACCTCTGTGGGTGGGGCAAGTGGCTTGCTTCTAGAGATGGGGACTGGTCGGGGCACCAGAATAGCGGCCACTACCTTGTGGCATCCTGGCTGACTTTCAGTGGTGGTCTCAAGGATCTCGTGGGAGAATTCATGTGTACCCTCTCTGAACAGTGCTTACTTTAAGTCTTTTCCATTCTGGCCATTAAAGAAAATGGACATTTTCAATTCCAGAAACTTCCAAGGTTGTTCTCTTGGGGTACAGGTAATGGGATTGTGTTGAGAAAAGAAAATCTGAACTCCAAAAAGGGAGACCTGGGGAAGGGTAGATGAGTGAGAGACCTCTCTCTTATCCTGTCTCTAAATAAATAAATAATTAATAATAACAACAGTCTAATGAGAGAAGGTGGTGATAGCTAAAAGGCGCGCACAGAGTTTCTTTTCGGCTTTGCTGTGGTCCTGGCCTACAGGTCACACTCTCATCTCCAGCTACGTTTTTTGAGGTTAATGTAATCGTAAATGATAAGCTGCACCACCTTTGTAATTCATGGTTTTCTGGTAGCAGAGCGTCCTGGTTCACAAATGTACTAAGTGTTCCCCTGTTCCTGGCCTCTTAAGTTGCTTCCAATTTTTATTTTTATAAATAATGTTCAAACCAACATTTTAATACGTGCAGCTCCCTTCTCTCTTCTGTTGAATTATTCCTTTAGAATACAGTCTCAGGAGGTGGGGTTCCGGAGTTAAGAGGCAAGACAATCATTTTTAAAAGGTATCGGCGTCAGATTGGCTTTGAGCAGTGCTAGCGCTGTGCCTGGGACCGAGGAAGTGCTGACAAAGGCCATTGTTTCACACGCTAGTCAGCATTCCCGGTGGACACTGCTGTCTGCACCCCGTCTGGCCATGGAGCCCTTGTTTTGGAAAAGCGCTTATTCAACCCCACAGGCTGTTTTTCTCTAGGCCAGTTGGGTTTTAATGGTTAACCAGCTTTCGGGAGTCTTCCGAGTGGCAGCAGGATGGAAAATGAAAAAGAAGGCCTGTTCGTGGCCAGAAGTCTCCTTCTGAATTCTGGCCGCTGTGCTCGGCCCGCTCTTGGACATGGCCCGGAGGAAAGAGAGCAGAGGGAGGGGGCACTCGCCAGGATGTGGGCACGGGGCACCACATTGCCGATTTTGTGATTCCTTTTTTCTTCCCATATAAAAACTTGCGGTAAAATACTGGCTAGGTGTGGTGGCTCACACCTGTAATCCCAGCACTTGGGGAGACCAAGGCAGGCAGATCAGCTGAGGTCAGGAGTTTGAGACCAACGTGGCCAACCAACACGATGAAACCCTGTCTGTACTAAAAATACCAAAAAATTAGCCAGGCGTGATGGCACATGCCTGTAGTACCATCTACTTGGGAGGCTGAGACAGGAGAATCGCTTGAACCTGGGAGGTGGAGGTTGCAGTAGTGAGCGGAGATCGCGCCACTCCTGCTTGGGCAACAGAGCAAAACTCTGTCAAATAAATAAATGTAAAATACAATAACATAAATTTTAGCCATTTTAAAGTACAATTCAGCATCATTAAACAGAGTCACAATGGTGTATACCCATCACCGCTATCTAGTTCCAGAACTTTCTCATCACCCCCAAAGGAAACCTTATACCCACTAAGGCAGCCTGCAGGTTCTTTCCTAGCTAGAACTCTCTTCAGTTTGGTTGGGTGGGCCGGTGACCTGGGAAGGTTGGAGGAAATTGATTCCCTGGTGGGAACCTTTAGGTGGGAGGAGTGGTGATAGTTCATATTTGCCAGCTCCAGTAAGTGGAAGCACAAGGAAGAATTGCTTGGCTCTTGGAGGCAGGAAGTGCAGGGGTTTTCAGCTTTAGGTGTGGCTGGATTGAGGGCTCATGCAGTATTTTCATCTCATCTCTCAGTTCTGGTTTTCTCTGGGTTTGGAGTCAGGCAGCCTTGGCACAGCCGAAGAAATGGTCCATGCAATGGTGGTCCTTCTGGGTCAGGATCCCAGAAGAGAGAGCTCTCTTTCCTCAGTGTCAATCAATCTCTTAAGAAGAATTCGATTGGCCCAGCTTGGGTCACATGCACAACCTGGGCGGGGTTTCATGATTGGAAGCTCCAGTGTGATCCCAGTTCTTAAAGAAAGGATTTCATGGTGAATGAAGCACAGATGTGCACTGCAGTGCGGGGGTGGTGGTGGCTGGAATACTGTCCGGAACGACAGGTGCAGGGTCATATTTTGACCGTTACCATTTGCATTTTCCACCTCTCCATTTAAAAATGTTAATTATCTGAAACTGCTACAGGACTTTACATTCATGCTGCAGTTGCAAATACAGCCATCTAGGTCACAAAGGGTCCATTCTGCTGGCATGATGCTGTCTTTCCAGAGCCACTAAAACCACGCTGAGACTGGCCTGCGTCTCAGCTAGCTTCCCCTCTGCCTCATGGAGACTCAGAGCAGATGTTCTCGAAGGACCTTCCAGATGGTCCCTTTCTGGATGCCATGTCTTGGGGACCGGGTCACTTACACGGTTGCCTTTTTGCCATCATTTCCATGTGAAGAAGAAGTGGATTGGCTTTTAGTTTAAGATTATTGTATTCATAAACCCTTGACTTTGGTTGTAATAAAAGTCATGCACGTGCATTCTCGTGCTTTGTGTGAAACACGGAGAGTGTAAAAATTCATTGCATGGTCATTGATGTGGAGGAACTGCAATCCAGTGGGGTAATTTTTTTTTTTTTTTTGAGACAGAATCTCACTGTGTCATCCAGTCTGGAGAGCAGTGGCGCAGTCCCAGCTCACTGCAGCCTCTGTCTCCCAGGCTTAAGCAATTCTCATGCCTAAGCCTCTTGAGTAGCTGGGGATTACAGGTGTGCACCACCACGCCCAGCAAATTTAGAGGAGGGATCTTTATGCTACTAACCACCCTCCTGATAATGGACAAATCTCTCCCTCCCTGGGCCTCAGTGTCCTTATTTGTAAAATGAATAATTGGCTAAGTTGACTTGCTGTGTCATATTCTAGTTTGGCATATTCTGAAAATTTTTCTTTTATTTTATTGGAGCAATTTGTTTATGAAGGCATTTTGCCTTTAAATGAATCTTATGTTACTTTGCCAAGGAGGAAAGTGTAGTACAGTGGACTTTGGAGCCAGATGGCATGGGCTTAAATTTCAGCTCTGTCACTTACTGTGTGGGCTTGGGCGCATGGCTTACACTCTCTAGGCTCAGTCACCTGATGTGTAAAATAAGAGTAATATAGTGTGTGCCTTGTAGGACTGTGGTGGGGATTAAATGAGCAAATATAGGGAAAGTGCTTAGAACAATGTCTTAATTTCTGGGACCCGGAAGTAGTAGCGGTTATTTCCAGCTTTCCTTTTATACAACAACATGACGCACAGTTCTGGCAGGAAAGGTTTCTACCCTGTAGATTATTTCCTTAGGAGATGCTTGATACAGATGCTGAGCTGCAGGGCACAGAGCATGACTCTTGTTTACTGATATTGCCAGTTGTCTTGCGAATGGCTTGGGCCAAAGTCATAGCCATCAGCAGCACAGGAAGGCCCTGGCCTTACCCACACTTGCCAGCGCTGACCTCCAACAGTTCATACTTCACCTGTGGCCTGCCACACAGGTGCATCAGCATATGGGGAAACTGAGGCCCACAGCAGTGACAGGACCTGCCCTAAACTCACAGCTAACGAGTAACAGAGCTGGGGCTAGAGCCTGGGAAAAGTAAGAGTCAAGTTCGACTCTGAGTCTCCTTAGTCTCTATTCAGAGTCTGAGAAAGTGAGAGGCGGCGGTGGCTGGGAAAACAACACAAATGCCAGCAAGGCCATGGGGCAGCAGGGGCTGCCAGGCAGGCTGGACTGGCGACTGCGACGCCGACTCGAGTCCGGGGAATGCGCTGAACGCACAGCACGCATGGCTGCCTGGCCACAGCTGTTGTCTGCCACACCGAAGTACCCAGCTGGTGCCCAGGACAGAACCTCTGTCCCATTGTTCTCCTGTCTCTGCAGGATTGCAGGGACAATGCAGTGACCTCTGGTAGTGGCCTGCGATGTGCTAGGGCCAGGCCCTCTCGGTTGGGAGCCGTGCTTGGTCAGTGCTGCAGCATGCTTGTCTTGCAGAATGGGTTCATTCACTCGATCCTTGTATTCATTCTTTAACATAATACGAACATTCACAGAGCCAAGAATCCAGAGGGCGTGCAGCTCAGCTTCCAGAGTCAGGAACGGAGGGCAACAGAGGGTGCTGCGTCCAAGGAGAAGTGGAGGTGGGAGGGATGGACGTGCCAGGGGTGGTGTGAACTAGCCAGTCGGAGTCTATTCCGATGGCTTCTAAGCCCCGGGAGCAACCAGGCTCAGTGGCTGACACCTGTAATCACAGCACTTTGGGAGGCCAAGGCAGGAGGATTGCTTGAGCTCAGGAGTTGGAGACCAACCTGGTCAACACAGTGGGACCTCATCTCTACTAAAAATAAAAAAAGTTAGCCAGAGCGTGGTGTCACATGCCTGTAGTCCCAGCTACCCAGGAGTCTGAGGTGGGAGGATCGCGAGAGCCCAGGAGTTGGAGGCTGCGGTGAGCCGTGCTCATGCCATGGCACTCCAGCCTGGGTGACAGAGGGAAACCTGTCTCAAAAATAAGTAAATAAATAAATAAAAATAAACCCCAGGGGCAGAATTGGTTTAATTTCTGGGACCAGAGGTACCCACCCCTCTCCTCTGAGGGCCTCTTTTGGGTACCAATGTGGTAATCATATGAATAACAATAGTTTTACTGTGTGCCTGACACTGTCTGAAGGACTCTCTGTGTATTAAATCATTTCTCCTTCATGAGGCCAGGTGCGCTGCTTGCCCTGTTTTATAGATGAGGAGGTTGGGATCCAAGAAAGCTGAGTAACTTGCTAAAGGTCCGGGTGCCTGGACGTGGCGGAGCTATGCCTGGAATCCAGCCTGTGGGCTCAGAGCCCCAACTTGGCCACTTCACCACACTGCACACTTCCCAGTCCTCTGGCCCCGGGGAGGAGGCTCAGAGCCAGAAGCGGGCTGCACGCTCCTTTTGCAGACTTGTGGTGCACATGCGATTAGTTTTTAAATTTCCTGATTCCTAGTCTTTCTTGATGGTGGCAACTTCAAACTGGAAGGTGAGCTTTGTTGCTCTGTGCTTACTTTTAAAAAATGCTGCTCTGCAAAATAGAAAAAGTTGTGGCATGTGGGAGAGCGAGATTCAAGTTGATATTCTAGCTCCATCAGTCCACAACTATAGGACTTTGGGCACGTAATTTTATCACTAGAATTTCTGTGTTTTCACTTAGAAAAAAGAGAATGTAAAATTTCAGAGTGTTTGGAAGGATTAAAGAAAAGCAGTGGGTATGTAAAGGGCTTCTCCATTTTGATGCCTGGTGAACTCCTATTCATCCTTCAAAACCCTGATTTCTTACCCCTTTCTCCTACCAGCCTCAATCAGAATTAATTGTGCCTGTATCTGTTTCTACTAGGGTCTAGATTCCAGGAATTATAATAATAAAGTAACTAACCCTAATCTCCTAGAAGGCAGAAGCCACGGGTGCTTTGTGAATTGTATGCCTAATGCCAGAAGAGTACTGTGTGCTAGCACATGAGAAGGGCTAAGAAAAGAAGAAATGAGGCCGGGTGCCGTGGCTCATGCCTATGATCCTAGCACTTTTCGAGGCTGAAGCAGGTGGATTGGTTAAGCTCAGGAGTTTGAAACCAGCCTGGACAACATAGTGAGACTGCATCTATCTCTGTTTTAAAATAATTTTTAAAACTTAAGAAATGGGCTGGGCGCAGTGGCTCATTCCTGTAATCTCAGCACTTTTGGAGGCCAAGGCTGAGGCGGGTAGATCACTTGAGGTCGGGAGTTCAAGACCAGCCTGGCCAACATAGTAAAACTCCATCTCTACTAAAAATACAAAAATTAGCTGGGCTTGGTGGCATGTTCCTGTAATCTCAGCTGCTCGGCAGGCTGAGGCATGAGAATTGCTTGAACTCAGGAGCTAGAGGTTGCAGTGAGCTGAGATCGCACCACTACAGTCCAGCCTGGGCAACAGGGCAAGACTCCATCTCGAAAAAAAAAAAAAAAAAAAAAAAATTAGGAAATGAAAATGAATCTGCTCATGTGGGCTCTTTGTGTTTTACCAGGACAGACGCTTTTAAATGCTCAGTAACTGTTCTTTGCGTTAAATTAAATTGTGGAAGCCAGTTACACTCGGGACTTGGCTAGGTTGAAATTCCACATCTCTGATTCTGTTTCAATAGAAAGCAGGAGGCTGAGCACAGCGGCTCATGCCTGTAATCCCAGCTCTTTGGGAGGCCGAGGTGGGCAGATCGCCTAAGGTCAGGAGTTCTAGACCAGCCAGGCTAACCAGACAAGGTGAAACCTTATCTCTACTAAAAATACAAAAATTAGGCTCGGCATGGTGGCACACGCCTGTAAACCCAGCTACTCAGGAGGCTGAGGCAGGAGAATCGCTTGAACCCAGGAGGTGGAGGTTGCAGTAAGGCAAGATTGGGCCGCTGCAGTCCAGCCTGGTGACAGAATGAGACTCCATCTCAATAACAAGAAAAAAGTTAAAGAAAGCAGGAGTGAGAGCTGATTGGCAGCCAGGAAAGCCTACACCACTCTATGGGATGAGATGTACGAGACTGGCCGTCCCCGTTACAGAGCACGAGTTACCACCAGGCACTCTGTGGACCATCTGTAGACTGTTGATTGCCCCCAGAGGGATTCTGCCGTTTATTTCTATGCAGCGTGTTTATACTTCCTTAAGCCAGTGGTTCATGGAAAGACTCTGTATTTGCATAACCAGAAGGGCCTTTTTGGCCTGATGCATGTCACCTGGGCCGAGGCCTGGGCGGCCTCTTGTTGCTCATGTCATACATGAATATGTTTTTGGGTGGAGTCTCACTGTGTTGCCCAGGCTGGAGTGCAGTGTCGCCACCTTGGCTCAGTGCAGTCTCCACCTCCTGGGTTCAAGTGATTGTCCTGCCTTAGCCTCCCGAGCAGCTGGGACCACAGGCACCTGCCATCATGCCCGGCCAATTTTTTGTATTTTTAGTAGAGTTGGGGTTTCATCATGTTGGCCAGGCTGGTCTTAAATTGACTTCAGGTGATCTGCCCACCTTGGCCTCCCAAAGTGCTGGCATTACAGGCGTGAGCCACTGTGCCCAGCCTCATGGTACATATTTTTAAAACACAAATTGCGCAGTTGAAAGATAAACAGCCCCCATGCAGCATGTGAATGGTGGGATCAGGTATCGCGTACAGAGGGCCAGGCTTATTCATCCGTGAGCCAGGGGTGGTACTGACCCCAATATACAGATGAGGAAACTGAGGCTTGGAGAGAACGAGTTCTTGAGCCACGGTGAGTGTTCGGGCAGAAGCCAGATGGTGGGGGAACGGAGGCCGCTTTAATGTGGGGCTTTTGTAATGCGAGGGCAGTGAGGAGCCCTGGGAAGATTTGAGACGAGCGCAGTGGGTCCGCTTTGTGCATCTGTTTCTAAAGAGGTTAAAATCCCTTAGGGGAGCTGAAGTGGGAGGATTGCTTGAGCCCAGGAGTTCCAGACCAGCCTGGGCAATACAGTGAGACTAAAACATGAGCTGAGCGTGGTGGTATGCACCTATAGTCCACGCTGCGCACGAGGCTGAGCCCAGGAGGGCGAGGATGCAGTGAGCTGTGATCACGCCGCTGTGAGGGCACGGTGGCGCTCAGGTGTGGTCGACAGAGCAAGGCCCTGCTCAAAAAAAAGATCCCTGCACCCTGGGTTTGGCTGGGCATGTAAATGAAGCCATCTTAATAAGCAAAGAATTCTGCCCAGTGGACTGTGACTTGGCTGCCCTCCACTAAAGTCTAGACCAGTGCCAGCCCTTGGGCAGCCTGCCCTAGCCTGGTACCTGCCCCAGGCGCCTGCCAGCAGCTGGCTTCCGGCTGCTCTGGCGCAGCGATTCCCGACACAGTCACTAGCACAGTACAGGGTCGCTGTGCTGTGCAGATGCGCCATTCGAACGTGTGTGGGTCTTAACCTGAAGAAATGAATCTGGAGAGCTCCTTGCATGTGAAGGACAGCTTTCCCAGCCTTTGTGAAAGGCTGAAGGCTCACTGCACTCTAAGTCTTGCCCCTGTATCGAGTGCTTTTCCTCCCCCTCTTCTCTTCCCCTTCCCTGGACCCCTGCACGCTTTTGTCCGCCTTCTGTCATTCTTTGTTCTCGGACATCTTGCCTTGTGAGATTCCCTTATGGAACCAGCACACACACTTAGTCTTCTCCCTGTGGTGGTTTTATTGTAAGTTGCTGTGGTTTGCAGAAAGGGTTCCGACAAAATGCAGGAGCTAGGTGATCAGCCGCTGCTACCCCCACCTCACACAGAGGAAACCTTCTTCGCGAGGAGCCCTTGCCACAGCCTTTAGCGGAGCGGGGATACAGCCTGTGTCCTTCCTCTTGACATTTCATAAATGCTTTCTGTTTTTATAATTTTTTTTTTTGAGATGACATTTTGCTCTTGTCACCCAGGTTAGAGAGCAGTGGCACAACCTCAGCTGACTGCAACCTCCACCTCCTGGTTCAAGTGATTTTCCTGCCTCAGCCTCCCAGGTGCTGGGACTACAGGTGCGTTCCCATGCACCCGGCTAATTTTGTATTTTTAATAGAAATGCCATGTTGGCCAGACTGGTCGAGAACTCCTGACCTCAGGTGATCTGCCTGCCTGGGCCTCCAGAGTGCTGGGATTACAGGCATGTGCCACTGTGCCTGGCCTGTCTTTATAATTTTAATGGCCAAATATTATTTTGTAAGTGGATATAGTACAGCATATGTAAATCTGTGATTTTGTGTGTGTGTACCTCTCTGTGGGGTGTGTGTGCCTGTGTGTGTGTATATGTGTATGTGTGGCACTCCTGTGTGTGAGTGTGGATTTGTGTGATGCATATGTGTATATGTGTGTGCACCCTTTGTGTGTGTGCATGCCTGTGTGTGGGTGTGTGCATATCTGTATTTGTGTGCACCTGTGTGTGCATGTATGTGTGTGTACCTGCATGTGTCTGTATGTGTATGCAGGTGTATATGTGTGTATGCATGCCTGCATGTTCATGTGTGTGTACATACCTGTGTTTCCATGTATGTGTGTGCTTGTGTGTATATGTGTGTATGCCTGTGTGTGCATGCCTATGTGTGCATGCCTGTATGTGCATGCACATGCATGTGTGTGTGCATATCTATGTGTGCACCTGTGTGGCATGCCTGTATGTGTACATGCCTGGGTGTGTGCATATCTTTGTGTGCATGCATGCCTGTGTGTGTGTGCATGGCTGCATGTGTGTGGGTATGTGCATATCTGTGTTTGTGTGTGTGTGCGTGCTTGTGTGTGGTGGATGTGTGCGTATCTCTGTGTGCGTGCATGCCTGTGTGTGCATGCCTGCATGTGTGTGTGGGTGTGTGCATATCTGTGTGTGTGTGCATGCATGCCTCTGTGCGTGTGTGCATGCCTGCGTGTGGGTGTGTGCATATCTGTGCATGCCTGCATGTGTGTGCATGCCTGCATGTGTGTGTGTGTGTGTGTGTGCATGCCTGCATGTGTGTGTGCGTGCATGCCTGTGTGTGTGTGTTCCTCCTCCTGGCATGGAGTCAGTCCTGTGATCTGCTGGCTACTTTACTTCCTTTGTCCTCAGATTTTTCATCTGAAAAATGTATATGATAATATTTCACACATGGATTTGTGAAAGTTCAGTAAGATACCATGTATAATAAGTTCCTGGTGTATATGAAGTGTTATGTAGATACTATTTACTTAGTTATCCAACTTTTGCTGAAAAATGGAAGTAGCCTGGTATTTACTAGCAATGAACATCTCTGAGTATGTATGTTGTCATTTAAAAAAAAATTCTGTTATTTCTTTGGGAAAAGTCCCCAAACATGGGTGTGGCTGAGGAATAAGAAATGCTGGGCACCATTTCGATGGGGCAGAAGTTGAAGATCTGAACCTGGATTGAATCTCTAGCTGTCAACTGATCAATAAGCCTGGGCTATTTGGAGCTCCGGGTTAAGGGAGATTAATCTGAGGTTAAGCCTGGACTCGGCGGGGAAAGTGCCACGATTAATTTGTGATGTCTGCTGTGGATGCCGGAGAGAGGAGGGTATGTTTCCCATATGCTTTACCTCCCTGGTCTAGATGAAGCCGCAGTCAGAAATTAGGCAGGGTGCATCTGGGGCTTCTGTAAATGTCTGTGGTCAGGAAAGCCTGTAGTTAGACTACAGGCAGTTGCCCAAACGCTGAAGTGGTGGGGGCCTTGTGGGGGTCGCAGATCTAGGCATATGAACAGCCGCCCCATTTGGTTTTGGCCAAAACCCTCACAGCATGCTTCTTGGACATCACGCCTTCCATCTTTATTAGATGGTTCCCCTGTGCTCACCCAAAATACAGCTGTGTCCCTCTGTCTTGGCTTTTGTTCTCTCCCCATTGAAGGAGGGTCGCGTCACTCCTGAGCTCTGAGGGTGACACGGGTGCCTTTGTTCCTGAATCTTTGAAACCCTCGCCTGTGCCATTTTCATGTTTGTTTTTCCCTTTATCTATGATGACTCATGCCTGTTATAAGAACCTGTTCTGGCCGGGTGCGGTGGCTCATGCCTGTAATCTCAGCACTTTGGGAGACTGAGGCAGGCAGATCAGGAGTTCCAGACCAGCCTGGCCAACATGGTGAAACCCTGTTGAAACTAAAAATACAAAAATTAGCCGGACATGGTGGTGCACGCCTGCAGTCCCAGCTACTTGGGAGGATGAGGCAGGGCAATCGCTT
>PVKV010029691.1:0-23253 GCA_004027835.1 Alouatta palliata | reverse complement strand
ACATGGTGAAACCCCGTCTCTACTAAAAATACAAAAATTAGCTGGGCATGGTGGCACGTGCCTGTAGTCCCAGCTACTCGGGAGGCTGAGGCAGGAGAATTGCTTGAACCCAGGAGGCGGAGGTTGCAGTGAGCTGAGATCGCGCCATTGCACTCCAGCCTGGGTAACAAGAGCGAAACTCCGTCTCAAAAAAAAAAAATAATAATAATAATAATAATTACAGAGTCCAGCAGAAAAAAGTTGTCAACAGTTTTTGCAAGAGTCCTGTGTGGCTTGGGGCACATGAGCACCCTGAGCCAATTATACGGCCAGTGCAGTACAGTTTGTTGACTGGTTTATAACTAGAGCTGAGAATGGGCAATGGGCAGGAAGTGAAAGGCATGGTGGGGAGGTAAGCTGCAAATGTCCACTTATTCTGACTAAGCCACAGAGTGGCTGCTCTCTAGGATGATGAGAGCCAAGGACTTGAGTGTCATGTCAATACTCTTTCTCTTGTGTGTTTTTCTTCTTAATTTTACTTTCCCCATGAGGCTGGGTCCAAGACTCAGACAGCTTCAGGCTTGTAATCCTGGAGGAGCGACTGCTTTTCCCTGCCAGCTTCCTAATAAAAAGCCCTGGGGCAGCGTCTGATTGGTTGGCTTTGGTCATGTGTCCATCTTTGGGCCAATTGCAGGGTCTGTGGCGTGGGGTACTGTGATTGGCTCAGCCAGAATCACATGATTAGGCTCTGTGTCCCAGAAGGAAGCGTATGTCAGGAGAATCCCTCAACCAGGGTTATGTGAGTTGGGTGGAGGGTGTCCCCAAGAGATGTCAGGCTGTTGTTCTGGGCAGACCAAATTCTCCATTCAAGGTCTTGGTTTTTGGCCTGGTGCCTTCTCCCTGACCTCTGCTTCTTGACTCCTCAATTAGCAGAAAGAACTAAGGGGACTGGCTGGGCACAGTGGCTCACACGTGTAATCCCAGCACTTTGAGAGGCCGAGGAGGAAGGATCGCTTGAGCTCAAGAGTTTGAGACGACCCTGTGTAACATAGTGAGACGCCATCTCTACGAACAAAACAAAACAATAACGGAAAAACCAGGGGGTCTGATATTTCCCCAAATCCCGAGAGTGCTGTTGCTGTTCTGTATTTATGATGGTCCTTTCTCTTTCTTGTTGGGTGTTAGAGATGTGCAGTTTGCCCGAAACAAAGCAGATGAGGTCTTAGCTTATTTGGCTAAAACAGTTTAGTACTGTTGGAAAGCAGACAAAGTAGAAAAAAGGCTGAAAGGAGGAGATGCAGTCCTCAGAAACAGCTGAAACTCTCTTCTGCTGGAAATATAAGTTGGATAAATATCTATCGTAAACTGGAACTAAGCTTTTGGGCACAGTGGTGTTAGAGTGTTTGATTTGAAAGTTTTTCTCGTGTACAAATCTGTGTGTGTTTTTGGGGGGGTGCTCTGAGGTGTGAACAAGAGGTGACATTAGGATGTCTAGGGAGGTTCTCGGCATGCAAGTGGGGCAACTAGGGGACCTTGGGTGATGACGAGGAGAGACTATAGCAGAAGTAGGGTGACTTCGGAGATTACTGGGGTGACCGAGTTGTCTTGCATAACTTTCAAGGTGCTGTTGAAGGTGTCTGGGAGTGATACTAAGGATATTAATGTGAGTTGTTATGAGACACCTTTTAGGAGTTCAAGTAAGGTGACTGCGGATGTCTGTCGGGGTGACTCTAGAAATGATTGAGGCTGGGTGCGGTGGTTCACACCTGTAATACCAGAACTCTGGGAGGCCGAGGTGGGCAGATAACCTGAGGTCAGGAGTTCGAGACCAGCCTTGTCAACATGGTAAACCCCATCTCTACTAAAAATACAAAACTTAGCCAGGCGTGGCAGCAGGTACCTGTAGTCCCAGCTGCTTGGGAGGCTGAGACAGGAGAATTGCTTGAGCCCAGGAGGCAGAAGTTGGAATGGAGCCAAGACTGTGCCACTGCACCCCAGCCTGGGCAACAGAGCAAGATTCTGTCTCAAAAAAAAAAAAAAAAAAAGAAAGAAAGAAAGATATGATTGAGATGGTTCTGTGGGGTAACCTCTGGGGGGTCATCTGTGAGGTGACCTTGGGGGGGGGTGTGGGATGGATTATGAGAGTGTCTGAGAATTGGGTTTGAGGTTAAGTAGGGGTGCTTTGGGACAACTCTAAGGGTGTGACTAGGGATGACTTTAGGGGTCCCTAGGGTTGACCTTGTGAGAGTGGAGTTACTCTGGGGTTTCTAGGAGGTGATTTTGTTGATGTCTGTTTGGGGGTGTCTGTTGGGCTGCTTGTGGGTATCAACAGGGATGACTTTGGAGGATGATCAAGAGGGGTATCTGGGGCATCTGTCCCCCTCTCCCCAGTTCTTATTCATATGAGTGGGGGCTTCGTGTTACTGGCGGTGGCCCTGTGCTGCGTCCTCCTCCCAGCCAGTGTTCCACCACCTGAACGTGGTCGACTTTGTCTTTAGTTTCCTCTGCATCAGCATTGGTTAAGTGCTGGCTCGGGGATGGCCGGGTGGGGGTGGGAGGGCTCCCTGACCCCAGCACCCCTCTCTGGCTTTTGGGAGGTGTATCTAGAGCTTTGTGCTGCTCCCCTTGCAGCCTCTTCTTAGCATGTCTCTGGGGAGCTCGGACTCAGTTCTAGTCTCTCTCTCAGTCTGGGTGTGTGGGGTGTTTCTCTCTCCCCCACTCTGTTTCCTTTTCTTTTTTGTCCCCTCTCTCCAGGTATCTTTCTGTCTGCTGTGAGGGTGTGCGTGTGTCTGCTTGTCACGGAGGGTAGGAGAGGATGTCTCAGTCCCTCTTCTTTTATTGGGGGTCACAGGGCTCACTGTCCAGCCTTCTATCCATCTCTGGACCCATCCCACTGCAGCGCTCCTCATTCTCTTCAGCCTGACGCTCTTTCCAGTTAACTGCAAGGCGGTGCACCTGAGTCTGGTGGTGTCCTGCCTGGTGACCTCCTACCAGTGCTGGGACGCCAGCAACCTGATGGTGCCTGCCGGTGAGGGCGAGGCCTCGGAGGTGGACGGGGCCTCAGGGAAGCGGATAGGGCCTAGGGTGGGACTCAGAGTCCAGCGGCCCTCCTAGCCTGCTCCCCAGGAGCCGTGTCCTACCTAAACCAAGTGGGCATGTGGAGCAAGGGCAGCCCTTGAACGCGCAGCAGCTGAGCTATTGCGGGTGGGCCTTGCAGCAGGGCACCGAGAGGTGCACATCCAAACAGCGGAACTTAGACACAGACTCCGAGCACAGCCTGGGCCTGCCCATTTCATGCACCCTCAAGGACGAGACCACAAGCCCCTCCAAGGAATAGCACCTGAGCTCCTCAGGACGCTGACCAGTAGCCCCGGCCAGAAGCCAGGCCAACCCCTTCAGCATGGCCACACCTCCAATATTAGACCTCCCCTGAGGCCGCACCTCTTGAGATCAGGCCACGCCGTGCAAGGGGACGGGTAGCAAACTCTGACTCTCTCTCTAGGACCCGTCCTTTGCTGCTTTGTCCCTGCCCACTGGGTCCTCACAGTACCCCCACCCCAGAACTCCAACATGCCCTCCCATTCTGCAGACACTTGTCCAGTGTCCCACGAAGCTCAGCACTGTGGCTAGTTTGTGTGGCCCTGCCCCTGGTGCCCAGTCTTCGCAGGCCACACCCTGAAGCCACTCTCCACCCCCTCAGCTAGGGTGGTCTGCCTCAGACTTCTTTCCCAGAGTTCCAGCCTCAGCTCCAACCTTCAGTCTTGTCCCCCACGTGGACACGGCACTGCCCAGCCTTTGGTGCACCTCCGCCCTTGCATGGAATGTGCCGCTCCCTGGGAAGGCATGGCTTACAGTAACATCCCTCTGTACCTTTCCTGGCTTCCCCGCCACAGTAAAACGTAGGCACTTGCTAACCTCTCAGCCTCGGACCCTCCATTGCCCCCCACCTCCCCAACAGGGCAGGGTCCATCGTAGCATGAGTGAACTGGTCTGGTATCCCTGACTTGCCCTTTGGAATCTGAGCCTTTCCCTGCCTGTTTGTCTGCACCTGTTACAGCCCCTTCTTTTCCCCACCTGCTGGTGACCTCAGACCTCTAGGCACAAGATTGGGACAGCTGGGGCGGCCCCAGCCTCAGCCGAATGGGTCCAGGTGCACCATATCTGGAAAGATAAATGATGCCAGAATGTGACACGCATTTGATGCACATTCAATTTTACTGGGGGTAGGGGACAGGGCTGGACATTCAGGAGTTGTCCGCTATGGTATCCTTGATCCAATTCGTATATGACAGCACTCTCACGAAGACAGAAGGCTTATTGGGGCTGCCACAAGGGATGTAGCCCCATGATGTGATACCTTGGAGCACGCCGTCACAGGTCAGTGGGCCCCCTGAGTCACCCTGGGAGCACAAGGTGGGAGGGGAGAGTAAAAAAGGTCTGTGGGGCCCAGTTCTGCCTGGAGAGCCCCAGCTGTCAGAAAGGGCCTCTAGTGCCCACTTCCAGAGGAAGGTGGGCAGGGATTCCCACAGAGGGGCCAGGGGCTCCAGTCCTGGCCAAGGAGGAAGGGACTTCGGGGTCCAACTCCTGCGTATGTGGCAGGGTCCAGGAGGACAGTCCCTGCAGACAGGTCAGTGGGAGGAGGGGCAGGACCATCTGCAGGTGCATCGCAGAGGCCACCTCTCCAGGGAGCTTTCTCTGACTCAACAGTAACTGCGTTACCGGGAGGAATGGTGAACTCTGATGTGGGGGGGTGAGATGCAGTTGTACCTGAATGGGCGGGAGAAGGGAGGGGAGCTGGGCACTGACAGGGCAAGAGGCTACAGCTAGCTGGGAAGCAGTGAAGCAGATACCCAGTTAGTTCTCAGAAGCCAGTTCAGAGGCTGAGTCCCCTCCCCTAGCCCTTCCAGACCCTGGGGGCAGGACTGGCTCACCACACAGGTATCTTGGCCATCTTCCAGGGGTCCAGCACACAGCATGAACTCTGTCACCTTCTGGGTGTGGGCTTTGTCGCACTCATCATTAGGCAGGATTTTGAGGTCCACACACTGGAGATCATCTGGAAATGAGACTAGGAACCCGGGAGAAAAAGGGCTGCAGCCAGACATCACTTGGTTCCCTGGCCCTTTCTCCCTCCGACTCAGGCATCCCCAGCCCCGCCTTGGCCTGCACAGTCTGCCCCCACATACACTTCTCTGGTTCAATGCTGCCCCAGCCAGAAGCCAGACAGGTGCTCCCCACTTCGATGCCCTCAGTGGGCAACTCCACGACCTTCACAGCATCTGTGATCTGGACAGGCTCCTTCAGCTGGAGCAGCATGAGGTCGTGGCTGTAGTCCTCGCCTGGGAGGCGGGTGTGGTTCTTCAGGAGGCTCATGTTGAAGTAAGGGTGTGGGAAGCTCTGACTGACGAGAACAAACTGGGCCGTGTCTTCGTCCTCAAACAAGTCATGGCGACCCAGCCAGAGCTGGTAATGGCTGGGGAAAGATCAGAGTGGAAGGATAAAGAGGCAGACGGGGGAAAGGGAGACAGGGCACGGGAGCATGGGGGAGGGTCCCCAAAGAGGGAAAGAGAAAAACATGGGTGGGCAGAGACAGAAAGAAAGATACGGAGAAATACAGACATCAAGTGCTAAGATGAAGGAGTTTGAGAGTGCAAAGGGCAAATGCAGAGACAGAGAGTGAAAAAGAGCTCAAAAGGACAGAGGGGTGAGAGGCAGAGGGAGGGCGGTGAGAAAGAAACAGGGTGAGCAAAAAAGAGGCCAGTGAGAAGGACAAAAGACAGGGACAGCGAGAAATAGGCCCAGGGGAGAGGGAGGAAGAGGGAACAGAACCCGGAAGGGAGCGAGAAGCAGACAAATGAAAAAGGATTCGGGAAGTCAGAGTGAGAACTAGAAACAGAGGCAGAGAGGAAGGAGGGGTGACCGAGTGTGGGAGAGAAAAGGGAGGGAGGCCCTGGGGGAGAGTGGGGGAAGGAGGGGAGGCCTGAGAGCAGCTCAGCTGCAGCTGGGGCTGTGGTGCGGGCTCCCCAGGGGCGGGTGGCCTGGGCTAAAGTCCAAGGTCGAGGCCCCCTTCCCTCCCCAGCACCCTCCCCAACTTTCTCACTCCCCATTCTCCTTCCTGCTCCCTCAGTTCCCCACTCAGCTCCCGCTGAAACCAGCCTTCCCTGTGTCTCCCCAGACTGGAGGGATATCCTGTGGGGTCTGGGCAGAGGGAGAGGTGCCCCCTCCCAGACACACAGGTTGGGGATAAAGCCCTTCCTTTGTTCTTGGGCCTCCCTCAGGCCCATCTGGGTGTGTGTTTAGTAGGGATAGGGGAGCGGTGAGGTAGAGACCCAGAGAGAGAGAGAGATGGGGAGAGAGCTGGAGGGTGAGACACAGTAACAGAAATGCCGCAGAGAGACCCAGAGGCAGACAGAGACAGGGGAGACACAGAGACAAGGAGACAGAGAAGAGAGAGGGAGATGGAGACTAAAACACAGTCACACAGAGACACAAGCAGAGCCAGATCCCAAGAGACCCAGCAAGACCCGGGCAGCCTTGGGGAGGGAGATCCAGCCCAGCTTTGCCTCCCCATGGGAACTGCCCTCCTCTCTGCCTCAGCTCCCCAGTCTTGCCTCAGGTTATCCACGGGGAATGCCACTGGCCTCTCAATCCTGTGGCAGCACATTCGCCCTCCTCCCAGACCCCAGGCCCCTACTCACTCGCTGATGCAATGGGCAGCTGTGAGCACCCACTGGGGGTGCACCAGGACGCCCCCGCACTGGAAGGTGCTGTAATGGTACAGAGCCGCCTGCCAGGGTTGGGAATGTGGCTGACACGCTGAGCCTCCCACAATCCGGGACTGAATTGGGGGCACAGCACCTGCAGAGGTGGTGCTGGGTCAGGGAGGGCAGGGTTGGTAGGAGAGGCCAGGGGTGATTCTAGGAGAGGGAGCCGGGCTGTGGATTTCAAGGGACATTGTGGGTAGAGGACCAGGGCTGGAGGTCTGGAGACACGGGCAAGGGGTGTTGGGAAGGGCTGGGACTCTAGACCCTTCCCTGGGCTTTTGGGGTGTGTCTGGACCTGGTGGGGAGATTTCGTGCTCTGACAGCAGAGCAGCCTCCAGGGATTAGGGCAGGAGACAGGAAACAGTGTTGGGAGTAGACACTGCGTCTGGCTGTCTGGTCATTTGGGGTCTTGGGCTGGGGGATGGAAGGTGATGGGTTAGGAGAGTGGAAAGGGATTCTGGAAACCAGGGATCAAGGTGCCAAGGATGAGAGAGGATCAGAGGATTTCTGAAGAAGAATGTGGAGGGCTAAGGGGCTCCCAGGCTAGGGAAACAGGACCTGGGTTGGGCTTTTAGGGTTCAGGAAAAGATGCAGCTTTAGGGAACCGGGTCTGAGAGGTCAAGAAGAGCATCTGGACTGAGGAGTTTGGGGGTGATATGGGGTCCCTACACTGGGGTTGGAAGGGGCCAGCTCGGCTGGGAGAATTAGATTTCAGGGCTTCCTGGTTAAAGGGTAAAAGAAAGGGCCATGGTTAAGGCTAGGGGTGGGTTCTGAAAAGTTTTGGGGTCCTTCCTGTCAACCAGCAATGGCAACCTGAGAACAGAGTTGGGGTCAGGACTGGGAAGGGGCTCAGGAGGAGGGAGGGGTGAGTGACAGTCCTTCTGGGATGGGGTGACAGAAGGGATCTTTGTTTTTTGTGGGGATGGGTTCATGGTCTGAGGGTACTGGAGGGATGTGGGGTCCTCTTGGAGGCAATCCCAGGATAGGATTGGAAAAGTGGTCAAAACAGTTACCTAGCAGCTGCGGGAATGAAATGCAGGACCCACTTGATGTGAGGTTGTAGAATCTCACACTAGTGGACTTGGGGGAGGCCAGGGCAGAAGGTCTGGTTGAGAAAGCATTCAGAATCCTTGGGGTGGGGTTCTAGAAAACCAGAGCTGTACAGGAACGATTCAGGGGGAGAAAGTCTGGGGCCTGGGGCGGGATGGAAATTCCCCAAGGGAAGGAGCACGTGGTGGGAGGGTGAGGGTGTTTTTCCTGGGAGAGCTGGGGGTGCGGAGTGGGTAGGGACATGTGCAGAGTCCCCCCCAATACCAGATGGGGGAATCCCACATGCCAGTTTGGGAAGCAGTGTTGTCTGGTGAAATTTAGGGGACCTGGGAGGACTGGGGGAACCAGATGTCAGGGTCTGAAGGACACAGTTGAAAGCTGACAGCTGGATGGAAAAAGTCACTGGAGTGTGGCAGGATTTGTAGACTCAGGAGCCAAATGGGTGGCTGCAGAGAATTAGGGGGTAGGAGGGGATGATCAAGGGTCCTGTGGGGTTGGGGAAGCCCACGGGAGAGCTGGGTCCTCCAGAGAGAGACAGAGAAGGCCCAGAATCTGCCTCTTTGATAAGCGGTGGGACAGGGAGTTGACTAGGGAAGAGGAGAAAGTACTGAGCCTTCCTGGGAGGAGCAGGGATCTGGTGTGGGAGTGAGGACTGTGACAACATGGAGGGGCTGGGGTGGAATTTTGGGGTAGAATTTTAGGGTGGGCCCGCATGAGATAGATAATAGCCTGGGCATCCCGGACCAGGGTGGACTGTGGGCTGGAGGGACGATGATGGAGTGTCGGAGGGGAAGGGCTTATTGCGGGGGGGTGAGGGCAGCAAGAAAGTCAGGGCCCGCTCCCCCTCCCATATCCCCCCACTGTCTCACCAGTCCCCCCCAGGGACAGGGCGAGGCACAGGACCAGGAACCACATGGTGACAGATGTGTGCAGGGCCCAGCAGGTGGAGGAGCTGGGGAACCTCCCTGGGGAGCCTTTTAAAAGCCCTTATCCCCTCAGAGCCCCACCCATGCCCTGCTGGCACCCAGATGTTGGCCAAGGCCCTTCCCCTGTTGCCTGGGGGCTGGACAACCTCCCCCACTTATCCCCAGAGCTGCAGACGGGAGGGAGAGCCAGCACCTGTTCTGCAGGCCCTGGATCACGCTGGACGCATTCCTGGGGCTGAAGCCAGGTGGGGCAGGGCCTGTGGCTCTGGGGCTTTGCTCTGGGGAACAGCCTGTGAGGCAAGGGGGTCTGAGGGGAAGCAGAAACAGGAGGGTGGAGGAATCAGTGACCCTCATACAAAGCCCCATATACTTAAGCTCCAATTAAGGCCCTGCACCCCAAGACCTGGTGCCCTCAAATACCAGCAGTTAGGGCTTTGATTCCCTGCACCACTCAGAGCCAAGATACCAGCATCTCAGCTGCCAGCTCCCCCCGAAATATAAGCCTTGGCCTTCAGAATGCCCTGGTCTTGCACTCCCAGACCCAGGACCTAGGTCCCCAAAGCGACTGTTCCTTTCATAATAAAATTTTGGGGTACACACCACCACATTCCTAGTGCCTCCAGATCCAGGAATGTGAAGTTTCAGGGGTCTCCCAGGGTAAGTTCTTCAGCATTACAAAACCCAGTGTCCCTCCCAAACAATGCTGGGGTCCCAGTGAGCCACCCACTTCTTGTACCAGTTATGGGTGCTCAATGTCTTGCTCTCCAAAGCCCCAGAGATCTGACAACCTTCCCTCCCAGGTCAAGATCAGGCTAACCACAGATTCCATTAACCACCCCTCATTCCACCAGTACAATATTTAGGTCTCAAGGGCCAGGTTCATGTACTTCAACATTCAGCAACCTTGAACATCACATTTTGTGGTTGCTGAAGACAATTAGGAATTAGATTCTTGCAGCCTCAATGGTAAACCCATAGGCTTCCAACCTGTTGTCTTGGCTTTTTGGTAAAATCAAAGCAGCTGAGAGTTCCAGCCTCTGCTGTATATCAGGAATCTGGCTAAGAAAAGGACAGTATTTGCCTTTTTGCCATGGCTACCACGAACCACGAATCCTAGAACTAAATCTTTTTTTCTTTTTTTTTTTGAGATGGACTCTCGCTCTGTCACCAGGCTGGAGTGCAGTGGCGTGATATCTGCTCACTACAACTCTTGCCTCCCAGGTTCAAGCAATCCTCCCATGTCACCCTATCAAGTAGCTAGTATTATAGGCGTGTGCCACCATGCCCAGCTAATTTTTTTGTATTTTCAGTAAAGATGGGGTTTCACCATGTTGGCCAGGCTGGTCTTGAACTTCTGACCTCAAGTGATCTGCCCTCCTTTGCCTCCCAAAGTGCTGGGATTATAGGCATGAGCCACCGTGCCCAGCCCAGACCTAAATCTTCTTTTTTTTGAGTTGGAGTCTCGCTCTGCCACACAGTCTGGAGCGCAATGGTGAGATCTTGGCTCACTGCAACCTCCGCCTCCTGGGTTCAAGAGATTCTCCTGCCTCAGCCTCCAGAGAAGCTGAGATTACAGGTGCCCACCAGAGCACCTGGCTAATTTTTGTATTTTTAGTAGAGACGGGGTTTCAACATGTTGACCAAGCTGGTCTCAAAGCTCCTGACCTCGTGATCTGGCTGCCTTGGCCTCCCAAAGTGCTGGGATTACAAGCATGAGCCACCGCGCCAAGCCCATACCTAAATCTTAAAGAAAAAGCCATTTTTGGTAGTCTAATGTCTGCTAGGTCCTTTAACTGGGATCCCGAGATAGAGGGTATTACTCAGTGCCAGACACTATTTTAATCAGTTCAGACAAATCATCTCATTTAATCCTCACAACAGCTCTTTGAAGTCAGCAATAAGATGGTTTCATTTTACAGATGGGGAAACCAAGGCCAAGTGAGATTAAGTCTCTTGTTCAAGATCACACAGCTGCTCATGTGTGTTGAATGAATGGAGCCTTGCTTCAGGCCATTTCTCCTCACCCAGGGATCAGGGTGGTGGGTGAAAGGAACAGTGTACAATGTCTCTGGGTTTCCCTTTAACCCCAGAATGAAGTCACAGAAATTCCTACAGAGAAACTTGGATCAGTGCTTTGTTATCTTGGCATTAAACACGTGACCTTGAGCGCCAGCTTTGTCCTCAGGTTGGACGAGTCCTTGGCTAACATCTGGGCCTTCGACAAGGTCTTGGGGTGCGGCTCCATTCTGTTCCATGTCAAGTGGGGCTGCTGGCCAGCTGTGGGGGCTTCTGCTCAGTCAGGGGCACAGGTGATAGGCCAGAATAATCAGTTTCTCTTCATAGTTTCCCTGATCCATTTCACGTAGCGGCATACTTTGGTATAGACACCAGGCTTGGTGGTATTGTCGCAAGGGACGTCACCCCAGGACACAATGCCCTGTAGGATGCCCCCACAGACCAGGGGTCCCCCGGAGTCACCCTGTGGGGAAAAGAGGGGGTCCCAGGTTAAATGAAACCTCCTGGATTCACTGCATTCATCCTCATCCTGATCACTATTTGCAATCTCACCCCAAACCCAATCCATCCCCATCCCAGGGAACCCCAACCCAACTCAACTCAATATAGCCCAGTTTATCTCAAATGGAGCCAACGCAACCCCACCCCCAATTCAACACAGCTCAATGCAACTCACCCAACCTATGTCCAATCTCACCCCCATGAACTCCATTGCAACTGAACTAAGCTAAATCCAGCTCAGCCGACATCCTAACCATTCAAAATCAAACCAAACCCATGCCCATCTCACAACCCAATCCCAATCTTCATGCCTTCTGCATTTCAAAGAAAATCCACCCCATCCCAATTCAACCCTCACATATTTCCCACCCCAAATCAACCCAAACCATTCCTATTCTCAACCTCAACCCATGCCATCCCAAACCAACTATCACATTATCTACCTCAAACAATGCAATCCCCACCTATAACCCCAACTGCAACCTCACTCCTATTCTAACTTCTCTTCCTACTCCATCTCCAAGTCTAACCCTAGCATCTTCTCTGGCCCAAAGCAAAGAAAATCCAACCCCATCCCCACTCCCACACCTGTCCCCATCCCTCTTCCTCTGCCTGATGGCCCCGCTGAGCTCTGACCTCACAGGATTCCGCGCCTCTACCCTCTGCGCCTGCACACACCATGGTGTTCGTCAGGCGCCCTGGGTAGTTCTTGTCACAAGATGCGTCGGAGATAATGCTGATGTTGGCACAATGCAACGTATCTGGGAGATTCACTGGGGAGGACAGTGTACTTGGAGCAGATCCATAAATTCTGGCCCTTGTCCCCTCCGCCCAAGAGCCCTGGAGCATAGGATTCCTTGAGGCCTCGTATCCAGCTCCATCCTTTCACGCACCTTGTGACTGGGGGCTCCCTGTGGTCCCAGGCTCGTTGTGGGACACCAGGCCCCAGCCGGACACCACACAGGCATCCCCCGGCTGGGGGCAATGCGTGGGTAGCACCACGGGGCGCACCTGAGGGGTCAGGCGCGCGGGCTGGACTAGACGCAGCAACATGATGTCATGACGGTGGCTGTGCGCTTCGTAGCGCGGGTGTGGGATGACCCGAGATGCGGTCCTTAGTTGCTCTGGGCCATCGCGCTTGCGCAGGTTGTGCTCCCCCAGGCGCACTCTCATGAAGCTGTGCGGGTGAATGGTTTTCCCACCAGTTGGGGGCAGGCCAGTGGTTACCCGCAAGTAGAGGACAGAAGGATCAAAGAGTGGGCAGGCCGAGGTCCCCAGACCCTTTTGGAATCTCGGCATCCCATGACCTTTTCCCAAGAGCCTGAAGCCAATGGTTCCAGCCCCTGCTCCTCAAGAACCAAGGAGTCTGAAGTCAGGCACACTGCTTGAACTCGACCCCTTCAACTACTCCCAGCCCCCTCCTGGCCTCTCCCCAAATCCAGAATTCTCAGATCCCTAGAACTGAGGCTCAAAAGCTGGAACTAGTCTTCTTCCTCCTTCGGATAGCTAAGGTTTTGAAACACACACTCCCTCTCACTCACGGGCTTGACATCCAGCCTCCTCGTCCGTCAGAACCCGGGAGTTCTGGCATCTGCCTCTGTCTTTCCCCCAATTCTAGGAGCTCTTCCCCCAACCAGATTCCCTCAGGACCCTGAGCCCTGCCTTCATACCGGCTTTGGCAGTGGGCCGCAGACAGCACCCAGTGTGGGGAGATGAGGGAAGCGCCACAGTTAAAGCGACCACGCTCGTAGAGGGCCACTTGCCATGGCTGGGAGTGGGGTACACACTCCTCACCTTCCAGCAACTTGTCGCCATCCTGGGCTGCTGGGAGAAAGGATAGAGGGTGCCTGAGGACAGGGACCTTTGCCTTGCCTCCTACACCTTCCTTGCACCCTGCACTGACTGCCATATGCCTATGCTTTCCCCTAACTTCTCAAGATACCCTGCCCTGTTTTCTTTTTTCTTCTGAGACAGAGTCTCACTTTGTTGCCCAGGCTGGAGTGCAGTGGCACTATCTTGGGTCACTGTAACCTCTGCCTCCCAGGTTCAAGTGATCCCCCTGCCTCAACCTCCTGAGTAGCTGGGATTACAAGCGCCTGCCACCACACCTGGCTAATTTTGGTATTTTTAGTAGAGATGGGGTTGCACCATGTTGGCCAGGCTGGTCTTGAACTCCCGACCTCAAATGATCTGCCCGCCTCAGTCTCCCAAAGTGCTGGGATTACAGTTGAGAGCCACTATGCTCCACCTGTCCTATTGTTTGTTTACAACTGCTGCCTGTTTTCTCCAGAACTCTAGCACCCGCCCCATTTGCTATAAGACTCTGGGAGAGAGAGGAAGGGGAACAGACCAGAGGGCAAGAAGTCCTCTGTGGTTAGGGGTGGAGATGGGGACACTGGATATAGGTTCAGACAGATGGTGACTTGAAACCAGTCATTCAAGGTCACCAAATTGTCACAGACATCAAACGAATGTGGTCATAGTATGTATGAATGTATGACACAGCCTTGGCCCCAGAGTCTGGACACGTCAGCCAAATTCAGTGTGCAGTATGAGTCCCAGATGTGGCCACACAAAGTCATAGACATGCATACATGTGCATCCAGCTTCCAAACTCAAATACAAACATGGACAGGACTGGGAGCTGAAATTCACTTGCATGCACATGAGTTGCAGCTGCAAGAATCACAGTACAGGCCGGGCGTGGTGGCTCGCACCTGTAATCCTGGCACTTTGGGAGGCTGAGGCGGGTGGATCACCTGAGGTCAGAATTTGAGTCCAGTCTGGCCAACATGGTGAACCCCTGTCTCTACTAAAAATACAAAAAATGAGTTGGGTGTGGTGGCAGGCACCTGTAATCCCAGCTGCTTGGGAGGCTGAGGCAGGAGGATCACTTGAACCTGGGAGGCGGAGGTTGCAGTGAGCCAAGATCATGCCACTGCACTCTAGCCTGGGCAACAAGAGTGAAACTCCATCTCAAGAAAAAAAAAAAAAAAAAAAAAAAGAATCACAGCACAGATGTGTATGTGAATATGGATGGTTAAGACATGAATACACACACACACACACACACACACACACACACACACACAATTGGATATGGTTCAGACCTGGATTCATCATCTCAAGTGTGAGTCTTGGCATCCAGTGTCACAGATACTTGCATACAGGGTCTGGACAAAGAAGGGGTCCTTATACCTGGGTTCAAATGTACGAGCTGTGAAACTTTGAGCAAGTTATCTGACCTCTCTGTGCCTCTGTTTCTTCATGTGTAAAATGAGGATTGTCGTAAGGATGAGGTAGGAATGTGCATGTGTGTGTGCGTGTGTACATGTATGATGAGTGATACCTAGCCTATTGTAGCTACTTAGTACATATTGTTGTTTTTTTACAAACGACACCTGGATTTATTCATAGGGACATACATGTGAATATTCAGGTCCATCCTGAGATGGCCAAAGTAAGTCAGACATCTGCACAGACCTACATATAATAAATAGTCAGGGGTAAAACTATGATTCATCCACGAGCCATTTTGTAGAGTTAGAGCTGCAGACACAAACCCAGAGGGCCAACACTCAGATGTGGACTTGCTGTCCAGGGCTGGGCATTCAAGGTCAGACATGCAGCTGGAGCCACAGGCAGCCGGGTCAGGACATATTTATCCATCTCTAGATCAGCCCCCAATCCCGATCTGTGGAGTTCAAGGTCACCAATTGGGTTTCACATATGGGGATCTTGTTCACACGTGTGAAGAGGATGCGAACACACAGGGCCTTGTATACCCACTGCACACATGTGTGTACTCACACACACACACACAGAATGGGACATGCTTAAGGACATAATGAGAGACATTCAAGGTCACAGCACCAGGACCCTCTCCACTGGGCAATGTGGATGTGTCCCCTTAAGGTCGAAGCCATGCACACCCCTACCCACACAGGGGTGGGATTTGCACAGCCAGACTAAATGCCCACACTCTGCCCATCACCGTCAGGAACTGGGCCAAAGGCCCCGGTGAGACCAGGAAAATGCGGATGTGGTGGACAAGGGGCTTAACAAAGGAAGGGTGAGGTTGTCCTGTGAAGGGCGGAGGGTAGGGCTGAACACCTGGGCACTGAGGCTGCACCTGGCCAGTCCAAGCCAGAGAAAGGTGGAGGCCCCAGCCAGGTGCAGCAGGCAGGCGGGAGGCAGGGAGGTGAGTGCACAGAGAGAGCCGGAGGGGAGGCTGGAGGCGTGGGAGTCTGAGGGGCCCCCAAATGTGAGGGTCATTTGTGGCAGAGCATTAATGCAAGTCCACCCCCCCAGTGTCTCCAGAGGAGAGGAGGCATCAGGTTACAATTAATTTCTCGGTGTGTGGTGGCTGAGTTCAGTCGGGAGTTTGCCTGCTACCCAGGGTGACCTTGACCTTGTGGCCACCCCTCTAGGAGCCACAGCCCCTTCCCTTGTCACATGAGGTCGGTGGTACCCACCTCACATAGATGTTGTATGTAACCTCGAAGCGCTGTGCCCGGCTTACACACCAGAGAGGGTACTACCTGGGCCAGGCTTGTGCTTGTGCCTCACACGAAACCACATTTAATCCCCTCAAAGACCCTGTGAGAGTCAGGGAGGGTCAGGCCTGGGACTCAAACTGGAGTCTGTCTGTGCTCCTGGCCTCTCAGCACCTGTCTAATGCTTACTGTGTATATTAACTCCGTTATGCTATTGACTGTGCTCCTGGCCTCTCAGCACCTCTCTAATGCTTACTGTGTGTATTAACTCCGTTATGCTATTGAGACCTCACCGTTGTCTTAAGTGGGTGCTGTCATATAGAGAAGGCACTCGAAGCCCAGAGAGGTGAAGCAGTTCCCTCGAGGACACACAGCAAGGAAGCGGCTGCCCTAGGATTCAGCTCAGGTTTGTGTAACCCCAGGACCGTGTTCCTTGTCATGGGCAGCGAGAGGCCCCAGGGACAGCATGGTGACTCCAGAGCAGCACCAGCCCCTGATGATGAGGACTTAGGAACATTGGCGCAGGTGGAGGTGGAGGGTGAAGGAAGGATTTTTAGTAGTCTCTGGGTGAGGTAGGGGCTGGCAGATCACTGGGACCAGACATGCTTGGGGAGGGGGCACCTGCTCCCACAGACCTAACCCCCACCTGGAGCCACCTCACCTGTGGATGCCAGCAGGAAGGAGAGAGGGAGGAGAAGCCACATTGTGGAGGAGGGCCCAGGGTTCGGCTGCAGTCTGGGGAGGGAGCGAGGGAATCCAGGTGAGGCAGGACTCTTCTGCCTCCACCAGGATCCCTCCAGACACAGACCTATCCCACCCACTGTTAATACATTTCTTCCGACCACCAGTGTCCCCTTCCTCCAACCTCACTCTGTGCTTCCTTCTGGGTCCCCCATCTCTGGAGGGTTTACTCTTCCTCTAGGCACTGGGACAGACCCCGGACCCCGCTTCCCTGTGTATCAGTCCCCAGCTCCCTGCCACCAGCCCCTGGATCTCTCTCCATCACCAGGGACCACTATCCAAACCTCTTTTCTGGCCTTTTGGGTCCCTCTCCAGTTCCATCCCTTCCACTGGCCTGTCCCCGACCCATGACCCCAAAGGGTCTTTCTATATCTGGAGTTGACTGTGCCCCTCCCCTGCTTACTACCCTTTGTGGATCCTCAGCACCCCCAGGATAAAGTCTCCCCTTCAGCCTCACTTTCTTTTTTCTTTCTTTGTTTCTTCTTCTTTTTTTGTTTTTGAGATGGAGTCTGGCTGTGTTTCCCAGGTTGGAGTGCAGTGGTGCAATCCCAGCTCACTGCAACCTCCACCTCCTGGGTTCAAGCGATTCTCTTGCCTCAGCCTCCCAAATAGCTGGGATTACAGGCATGCACCACCATGTCTGGATAATTTTTTGTATTTTTAGTGGAGATGGGGTTTCACTATGTTGGCCAGGCTGGTCTTGAACTCCTCACCTCAAGTGATCCACCTGCCTCAGCTTCCAGAAGTGCTAGGATTACAGACGTGAGTCACTGTGCCTGGCCCACTGGCCTCACTTTCAAGGAAAACAGTGGCTTCTTCCCTTCCAGCCCCTCTGTCTGTGTCTCCTATGACCTTGTCCTAGGCGCAGCCAGTGCTGCCATTTTCCCTCCTGCCATTTCATGCTCAGGCTCTTCCTCCCACCAGGTATCCGACACCATTTCCTCCCAGCCCCACTTCCTCCTTGAGGCCTTTTCTGACCTCCCCTGACCCTCAGTGGTGTCTGCCTCCCCCACTAGACTGGCAGCTCCCTGAGGAGCTAGTCTGAGTCCACTCTGGGTCTCCAGTACTACAGTGCCCAGCCCATGGGAGGCCTTAGGAAGCTTTGGGAGTGAATTAGAGTCCTTCTTCCCCAAACTTCCAAATTTGTCTTTGTCCTCCGTGGCTCTGTCCCCACGTCTTCTGGGAGGTCCCAATACCTAACGGGTGTCTCCCCTGAATGCCACAGCACCCATTTTGCCTCCATTACATGCAGATGCCCTATACTTGCTGAGGTCTTGCCTGTTTTCCTCATCTGGGGGCCTTGAAGATGGGGCTCAGGTCAGGTCCTTTCTGTGTCCTCAGCACTGCCCTGCCTGGGGCCTGGCACACGGGAGGCCTCGGGGAGGTTGTGCTGAACTGACTTGAACCCGTGATCACTCCTATGTTCTTGGCTCTGGTACAAGCGCTTCAGGGACGTCCTCCCGATCCACTCTACCCCCTCCCTCCCCAGCACTGTGGCTCCTTCTGGCCACTTCAGGACATTTTCTTGGTTCAGGTTCAATTTGGGGCATTGGTGAAGGACACATGGATCCACCCATGCCCTTGACACTCAGTTCTCCCAGGGCGGCTGCCGTTTCCCTTGAGACCAGGGCACAGTGAATCTCCCCTTCACCCCTCCCTCCAGTCTTGTCTCAAAGCTCTCACCTCTTCCAGATCCTCCAGCAGTGTCTAGGGCAGCTTGGGTGCCTGAAGAAAGGGAGCAGGCAACAGGATGCCTGAATTTATAAGCTCCCAGCCCCAGCTAGGTCTAGGGGTGCGGTGGTGTAGGGTGGGGTGGGAGGTGACTGAGAGTCAAGTTTACAGGCAGAGACGCCTTGGTGGCTGGTGGGGTGGGGGACTTGGCCTAATGAGCATTTATTAGGTTGAAGCTGTTGTCTGAGTCTACAAGGAAGAATTCTCCAGTAGAGGCAGTTCCTCAAGGAGGAGGGGACGGGAGGACAGAAACAGAAATTAGGAGGAGATCAAAAGACAGAGCCTGGAATTTGGGGTCTGGAATGTGGAAACTGGATCCTAGAGTAATTGTTCTTGGGTTTGGGGCAGGGTTCTGGATCCCGCGTTCTGGATCCGGATCTTTGGTTCTGGATCTGGGTCTTGGATTCTGGATTTGGGGATCTTGAGTTGGAAATTAATGACCTGCAGTCTGGGGCGTGCATTTCAAAGTCTGAGTTCTTGGGCCTGGGGTCTGGAATCTGGATCCTGCAGTCTGGTCTTTGAGTGACAGATCTTGAACCTGGATTCTGGATCCTGGGGCATTCAAATCTAGAATCCACAGTAGGAGCCTGGAATCTGGTGTTTGGAATCTGGCACTTGAGGTTGGAAACCTTTGCACCTGCTGTAAGAAGCCTGGGGCCTAGAGTACAAATGGTAGATTTTGGATTTTGAATTTTGGGGTCTGGATTCTTTTTTTTTTTTTTTTTTGAGACGGAGTTTTGTTTTTGTTACCCAGGCTGGAGTGCAATGGTGTGATCTCAGCTCACTGCAACCTCCACCTCCCCAGTTCAATCTATTCTACTGCCTCAGCCTTCTGAGTAGCTGTGATTACAGGTGCCTGCCACCACGCCCAGCTAATTTTTGTATTTTTAGTAGAGATGGAGTTTCACCACGTTGGCCAGGCTGGTGTCAAACTCCTCACCCCAAGTGATCCACCTGCCTCAGCCTCCCAGATTGCTGGGATTACAGACATGAGCCACCTGCACCCAGCTTGGGGTCTCGATTCTACAGGCTGGATCTAGGCTCTGAGCTTTCAGGGGTAGACTTTGGAGCATGAAGTGTGGAGTTTCAAATCTGCGTTGTGCATTTAAAAGCTGGACTGCGGCTGGGCACAGTGGCTCATGCCTTTGGGAGGCTGAGGTAGAAGGATTGCTGTAACTTAAGGGTTCGAGACCAGCCTGGGGAACATAGCAAGACCTCATCTCTACTAAAAATCTAAATAAATAAATAAATAAAATTTAAAAAGACTGGTTTGAGAGACAGGGACCTGGCTTTTGTGATTCTGAGATTGCTAGAATCTTGACTCTAGAGTCTGAATTGAGAGTCTGGGAACCTAGGGTCTCTGTTCTGGGCCTGTAGTCTTATTTCTGGGTTCTAGAGCTTGAAATCTGGATTCTGCATTCCAGAGGCTGGAGCTCGTTACTGAGATGACCCATGGCTTTGGGTATTTGAGGCTGGATGTCTCAAAACCCCAGAGGGCCCCAAGCAGTTGTCTAGAGTCTATTTTGGCTTAACTAATGAGACGGTCCAGAGACAGGAGGGATTGACCTCAGGTCAACCAGTGAAGGATGGGGCCTGTTGTAAGCGTGGTCTCTCCAAGTGTGGAAAGCCATCATCTTTATGGGAGGGAGTCCCTTGGGATTCAGCCATTCTAGAACTATAGGCCCCAAGAATTTCTAGAATATCAGACTTTCAGATTCTAGAAGCACAGGCCTTAAGACATTCTGGTAGTCTAGAACACTCTGGAATGTGAGATTTTAGAATAGTCTAGAACCACAGAGCTCCAAACACTCTGGAAACCTTAGAGCATTGGGCATTCTGGAGGTCCCAGAAATCTTATGCATTCTAGAATGTGGGGTCTCCAGACATTCTACAAGCCCAGACCTGCAGACATAATGGATCCCCAGGCTGCAAGCTATTCTAGAATGCCTATGTCCCTTTGCGTGCCTCCCCACAGATTCATGCTGCAAGTCTGCAGGCCTCACCCTGGGCCACCACTTCAGCTGAGCAGCCCCTATTGATGGAATGCGGCGGCAGAGCACTCCCCGTGCTCAGTGCTCTCCGTGTAGCATCTCACTCAGGCTCCAGGCAGCCCTGTGAGGCGGTTACATTAATAACCTTATGGCTTCCTGCTGAATGTGGAGGAAACTGAGGCCCAGACAGGGGCAGCACAAGCAAGGCTCCTGCAGAAGCGAGAGGCCACGCAGGAGAGGAATCAGTGTTCTGGAACCCCCGTTGGCCTTTTTGTGGCCACCCCTGCAGCCGCCTCCCCCTGTAGGGGTGCGGTGGTGACTAGGGGAAGGAGCTGAGCCCCTGGGGCTTCCTCGGTGCCGGGTCTGTGCTAAGCGCTTTCCGTCACGATCGCACGTGCTCCTCCTCCTAATCAGCCTAGGCAGGTACTGATGAAGTACCCCTGATACAGACAGGGACACTGAGGGCGCTTCCGCCTTGCCGCGCGCCTGGAGCCCAGGCGGACGCCTGGTTTGCGCACCGCTCCAGGGAGGCAGGGCGCGCAGCCAGCGGCTCCCGCCGCCCCGCCCCCACGCGGTGATGTTAGCGCCACGCCCCCGCCCACAGTGCCCGCCTCAGGCCCGCGTGATCGCTGTCCTGCTGGACGTGTCACCAGACGTCCTTCAACTCCACCGCGGCCTGAGTCCCACCTCTGCCCGGCTCTCCTCCTCCTGAGAATACTCCCTGGGAGTCTTTTATCAGCTCCTGTGGTTCAACCACCAACCACGGAGGTCTCCTCCATCTGACCTTGAACTCCAGCTTGGACAGCCACCTGCTCCTGGGCGCCCCCTTCCCCAATGTCCCTAGGCCCCTCTCACTAACCGAATCCCAACTCATTGCTCTATTTTCCCAAACCCTCCTTCCCTGTTCTTCCACGTTCCCCATCTCAGGGGCAGCGTCACTGCCCACCCAGTTATTTGGCCAGACGCCCTTGGCACTGACCTTGCCCCATCTCTTCCCTTGTTCCCTGCAGGTCATCGGTCCCCAGCCTCGTCCCTTCGGCCCCTGCCTCTCTCTGCCCTGTCCCCTCCTCTCTGTCTGCTTGGCTTGGCTCCAGCTCAGATGTCCTCCTTTCTCTCTGGACCCTCGCCCCTCCTGTCCAGTAGGACAGCCTCCTCCTTCCCCTCCTGTGGGTCACCAACTGGTCCCAGAGGGTCTCTGCACTTGGAGCTCACCCCGCCCCTCCCCTGCTCACAGCCTCCCCTTGCAGCTCTCTGACATCCCTGAGCAAGGTCCCACAAACTTCTCAGCTTGCAGTTTGAAGCCCTTTGAGATTCCCCTGCTGGAAGAAGCCTCCCCTTAAGTCTCAGGGGGACTGCAGACTGCCCACCTCGGGATGGGAACTGGACTCCTGGTTCCCTCAAGGGTCTCCCCACCAGGTGCTGGCCCTCCTCTAACTAGTCCGTTCCTTCTGGAATCAGACAAGCTGCTGTTTCAGGGCGCTGGCTCTGGATTCAGACAGCCTGGACGCAGATCCCTGTTCCACTACTTACTATTTTGGGAGACCCTGGGAAGTCTCTTTTCTTTTCTGTGCCTCAGTTTCTTATCCCTAAAATCAGAAGATCCCCTCATAGAGTTTTTCAAGGAGTAATGACTTAGTTTGTGTTAGGAGCTCAGAGCATGTAGCATATTATGCCGATTCATTCAATCCACATTTTACACATGAACAGACAGGAGTTCGGGGTCCATTGGTCAAGGTCACCCAGGCTGCAGAAGTGGAATCGAGAATGGATCTTGAGGTCCTGGTGCCCCCTATGAGAAGCGTCAGCTCTCTGGGTGTCAGGAGCTCATCTGCGAAGGGGTCTTTGGTTGGGGTGCAGTGGGAATGGGAGGGACCTCACAGGGGTTGGATGAAGTCATACTCATGGAGCAGGCTTGCAAATCATAAAATCAGGCTGATGCTTGCAAGACTGATTAACACGCATGTGATTCAGACTTGGCCGCTGGAGCCAAGTGTCCTGGGTTTGAGTTCTGCCTCTGCCCCGGAACTCTGCGCACCCTCAGGCAAAGTAAGTCACTTAGCCTCTCTGTGCCCCAGCCGCCTCATCTATAAAGTGGGGGTAATCATTGCTCCTCCCTCTTCTCAAGGAGTGTTTTGAGGTATTCATGCTTGAAATCTGTGCCTGGCACTCATTGTCTGTCCTATTCTGCTTGAGAACTGAATGCTGAGGAGGGGGTCACGTGGGGTCTTTCTCAGATGACAGTTGGGCAGCAGCAGATTTGGGACTGGAAGAAGCAACTGTGTGGTGTTTTTTTTTGTTTTTGTTTTTGTTTTTGTTTTTTGACAGTCTCGCTCCTGTCGCCCAGGCTGGAGTGCAGTGGCACAATCACAGCTCACTGCAACAGATTCTCCTGCCTCAGCCTCCCAAGTAGCTAGGATTACAGGCACCTATCACCACGCCTGGCTAGTTTTTATATTTTTAGTAGAGATGGGGGTTTCATTATTTTGTCCAGGCTGGTCTTGAACTCCTGACCTCAAGTGATCCACCCACCTCGGCCTCTCAAAGTGTTAGGATTACAGGCATGAGCCACCATGCCCAGCCAGAAGCCACTGTTTTGATCTCCCAGATGTGTCATCTTTTTCTGAATCCCTGTGACCCCTTTATCAAGATCCTTGTTTTACAGATTGGAGAACTGAGGCCCAGGGAGAGGAAATGTATGTGTGATGTCAAGCAAAGAGAATGCCACACATAGACTAGTTCTTCTCTGAGACTTTATTTGCTGGGCTGTGCTGGGGGGAAGCTGGAAGGAAGGAGATAGAAAAACCCAAATCTTCTCTTCTTTTGTCCTGGGAGGGCCCTACCGATAGATGGCACCAGTTGTGTGTTTGTTCATAGAAGGTTTGCTCCTGGATCTGAGAAAGGAGGGGCTGGGGCACAGACTCCTGGGTCTGAGAGAGGAGACACTGGGGGCCTGGACTCCTGGGTCTGAAGGAGGAGGGGCTGGAATCTGGTCTCCTGGGACTGAGGGAGGAGGGGCTGGGGTCTGGACTCCTGAGTCTGAGTGAGGAGGGGGCTGGGG
>PVKV010029690.1:0-23252 GCA_004027835.1 Alouatta palliata | reverse complement strand
ACATGTGTGCTTTCCCATAGCCGTCTGAGAGACCGCAGGGCTGCCCTCCCGCCTTTCCCCCACAACTCCTGTGGCTGCCTCTTAAATGGGTACTCAGGGTGATAAGGAGGAACAGGTGAGGGAGCCAGGCTGGATCCACACCCACCCACGCCCATTGTTAGGAAAACAAGCCTTTAATGCCTGGTCCTGCTGTGGGTGGTTGAGAGTATAAAATGGGACCCAGAGCCAACCTCTCCCTTCCTCTGAGGCACGCCAAGGCAATAGTGTTTAAAAGGAAAGGAGGCAGTGGCGTGGAGGCTCCAGAGACTGAGCCCTTCCTGTGGCAAGAAGGGAGCCAGTGGGGCCCACTGCTGAGGGTCATCTGGCAGCTGTTCCATTCTACCTTCCTCCTGGGACCCACAGCCTCTTCATCTGTGATGTCTTCAGGTTCACTGTCCCCAAGCTGCTTAGGTGAGTCCAGACTTTAGGTGCTCTGTTAAGGCTGGTGGTCTCTTAATGGCGTCCCTCCAGGGTCAGGGGGCTTCAGCTCTCCTGCCTTTGCCTATAGATCTGGTGCTCGGGACACTGGAGGGTGGGTGAGAAGGATACTGAGGAAAGGAAATGATTAATGAGAAAGTGACTGAACCCCAGAAGGGCAAATAAGCAAGCTGTTATTTGACTGCACCAATTAGCTTTTGCTATAAAATGCCCTACAAGTGAGTGGCTTAAAATTGCAAGCATTCATTTATTTAATTCATTGTATTGTGGGTCAGTAATGTGGGCTGCGCTCAGTGGGTGGTTCTTTTTTTCTTAGCTTGGTTTTCTCATGTGCCTGCAGTTGTGTATCTGAAGCTGAGATGGCTGTGTCTGTTCCATGTGGGTTCCCATCCTCCAAAAAGCTAGCTCAGACTTTTTCATGTGGCTGCTTGGGAGGGTTCTAAGCAATAAGCCAAAAGGTACATTATCTCTTGAGGCTCAGAGCGTGCATAGCTTTACCTCCACCATACTTTGTTGGTCAAAGGTGGTTTTGTGGCCAGCCCAGATTCAAGTGGTGTGTGCTCAGCTGCGATAACAAAGCATCTCAGACTGAGTAGCTTCAACAACAGAAATGTATTTTTCTCATGATTCTGGAAGCTGCAGGCTGGTTCCATCTGAGGCCTCTGCCCTTGGCGTGCACTTGGCCACCTCCTCCCTGTGTTGTCCTATGGTCTTTCCTCTGTGTGCACTCTGGTGTGTTCCCCTGTGTGTCTGCATTTTCTCCTCTTGTAAGGACCCCAGTCAGACTGGATGAGGGCCCAGTTTAATGACCTCATTTTAACTTCATTGCCTCTTTAAAGGTCCTATTTCCAAATACAGTCACATTCAGAGGCACTGGGGGTAGGGGCTTTGACATACAAATTTTGTGAGGACACAATTTTTTAGCCCATAACAAGTGGGGACAAAAACACCATCTCTTGATCTTGAGGAGCTGCAGTCAGATTGTAAAGAAACATGGACGATGGGGGAAATAACCGAGATCATGATTTTGGAAAAAGTCAACCAAACCAGCTGATCCGCCACAGCTGGCCTCGTTTGGGCGTTTGGGCAAAGGCAACACACATGGGTACCTCCTCTCACCAGCTGTACCTTCTCCCTCCTTCCCCTGCAAGCCTTTTCCTGGAGTTTATTGGTGATCCCAAGCCTCCAGCCTGGAAGGGCTGCCTCCTTGTCGTGCTGATGTTCCTCTCAGCCTGCCTGCAAACGCTGTTTGAACAGCAGAACATGTACCGGCTCAAGGTGCTGCAGATAAGGCTGTGGTCGGCCATCACTGGCCTGGTGCACAGAGAGGTGAGCCCCGGGGGACAAGGGCAGGCCTTCCTGGCCGGAGAAGGCAACATCACTGAGCTGGTTGGTAGTAATGCTGTCAGCAGCTGAGAACATGTTCAAATCTTACTTATTAGAGTCACTCATGGTATATTCTCACTTCCTTTGTTATTTCTTTTTATTTATATGTATTTATTTTTTTTTGAGACAGAGTCTCACTCTGTTGCCCAGGCTGGAGTGCAGTTGTGCAATCTCGGCTCACTGCAGCGTCCACCTCCCAGGTTCAAGTGATTCTCCTGCTTCAGCCTCCTGAGTAGCTGGGACTACAATCATATGTCACCATGCCTGGCTAATTTTTATATTTTTAGTAGAGACAAGGTTTTGCCATGTTGGTCAGGCTGGTCTCGAACTCCTGGCCTCAAGTAATCTGCCCCACCTCCTTAGGTATTTCTGTAAGGTCTTGTGTGAACTGCTTCTGGGACCTCTCCGACCTCATCACATCTCACACACATGCCTCTTCCTATGCTCACTCTCCTCCAGCCACACAGGCCGCCTTTCTGTTCCTTGGACACTGCAGGAATGCACCCACCTCAGGGTCTTTGCATTTGTTCTCACTGCCTAGATACCATGTCTATTCCTCCTAATCTAACTTTAATATTTGAGCCTAATTTTAACTTCCACTCATTCCCCGTTCAGGATAAAGGATTAACCTTCTGATAAGGTGGCCCATTAGCTGTGTTCCCAGACAATACTGCTGTGGTAAAAATGACCCCTAGGCTGGGTGCAGTGGCTCATGCCTGTAATCCCAGGACTTTGGGAGGCTAAGGCGGGCAGATCACTTGAGGTCAGGAGTTCAAGACCAACCTGGCCAACATGGTGAAACCCTGTCTCTACTAAAAATACAAAAATTAGCTGGGTATGATGGCACATGCCTGTAATCCCAGCTACTCAGGAAGCTGAGACAGGAGAATCACTTGAACCCAGAAGGGCAGTGAGCTGAGATCATGACATTATACTTCAGCCTGGGTGACAGAGAGAGACCCACATCTCAAAAAATAAATGATCTCAAATTGCATCTGGGCTGGAAGTTGTGTCCATTGACTCAATACCTGGTTGGCGGCCATAGCTTTGGACTTCTTTCTGTGCAGTGTCTTGTCCCCTAGGGGACTCTGGACACTATGTTCCCAGACTGCTGCCGCAAGAGCTATTGGCTCCTGTGGGACATGAAGCATCTGTGCCAGGGCAGGCCCCGTCTCATGTAAATCTCATTCTCTGACACCTGAGCTGTCACCTAGGGGAGGAGGGGACCGAGGGTACAGCTCCTGGATGGCCCAGAGGGCAGCTCTTGATGCTGTCCTGTCAGAGTGCTGCATCCCAGGCTCGTGTCCCCCTGAGCATGGCAGAGCTGGGTGTGCCCTATCCTGTCTCCAGATTCCACATATTTCCTTGAGCCTCAGAGGAAGGCCTCCTGATTGGACATTGATCTTCCTACTCCCCACCCACTGGGAGGCCTTCTTTGATCTCCTAATGAGGTCAGACCCCTCTTCTCTAACCTCTGGGCTTTTTTTTTTTTTTCTTTCCTGAGACATGGTTTCATGCTTATAGCCCAGGCTAGAGTACAATGGCACAGCCTTGGCTCACTGCAACCTCTGCCCCCAGGGTTCAATTGATTCTCCTGCCTCAGCCTCTGAAGTAGCTGGGATTACAAGCAGGTGACACCACACCCAGCTAATTTTTGTGTTTTTAGTAGAGACAGGATTACACTATGTTAGCCGGGCTGGTCTTAAACTCCTGACCTCAGGTGATCTACCTGCCTTTACCTCCCAAAGTACTGGGATTACAGGCGTGAGCCACTGTACCTGGCCAGGTCTGTAGTTTTTAGACATTCACAGAATAATGTGACCATTGCCTCTGTCTAATTCTAGAACATTTTATTTATTTATTTAGAGACAGAGGATCGCTCTGTCACCCAGACTGGAGTGCAGTGGCACAATCTCGGCTCACTGCAACCTCTACCTCCCGAGTTCAAGCAATTCTTCTGCCTCAGCCTCCTAAGTAGCTGGGACTACAGGTGTATGCCACCATACCCAGCTATTTAAATTTTTTTTTTCCAGGTAGAGGTAGGGTTTCACCATGTGGGCCAGGTTGGTCTCAAACTCCTGGCCTCAGGTTGAGCCACTGTGTCCGGTTGGTCTCTGCTTTTTGGGCATTGTGAAATATGCTGCTGTGAACATTCATTGCTAAGCTCAACGGTGGACCATGTGTGGACTTCTGTTCTCTTGGAGCATCTAGAAGTTCTTTATCTGAGTTGCCCTGATACAGTTCTGGGGATACTCAACAAGAAACAGGCACATGCTTTCAGGATGGTATGAGGAGGCAGCCCTGGGGGATAATGATGGGGGAGGAGACAGTGACCCCAGCAACAGGGACAGGATCACCTCCATCTCCAGACCCTGAACAAGGGCTCAGCCAGCCCATCAGGGCCAGCTTCTATGAGTCTTAACACTTAAAATACCGAATATGAGACAGCAGAGATTTGGGACCTACCAGGGCCTTTACAACCACACATGAAATTTCCTTGTTTGCCAGATCCACAGTTAAAGTAGATATGGTGGCTCTCTTTAAGCTGCAAGGCAATGGAACCTGTGTTATTAGAGAATGGCACCCCTTTAAACAACGCTGCATTCCATTCATCCTTCCACCCATCCATCCATCCATCCATCCAACCATCCCTCCAACCATCTCTCCAACCATCTTCCATCCATTCATTCCACCTACTCATCTATCCATCCACCCACCCATCCAACTATCCATCCACTCATCCACCCACCTATACACCCATCCATCCATTGACACATCCATCCATTCATCCATCCATCTCATCCATCCTTCTATCCGTTCATTCTACCTCATCCATCTGTCTCCGTCCACTCATCTGTCTACTGATTTATCCATCTATCCATTCCATTCACTCATCCATCTATCCATTTATCCATCCTTCCTCCCACCCCCCCCACCCAACCATCCATCCATCTCCCAGTGCATCTATCCACTCATGTATCTACTCATTTATCCATCTGATATGGTTTAATTCTGTGTCCCCACCCAAATCTCATCTGGAATTGTAATCCTCACATGTTAGGGGAGGGAGGTGGTTGGAGGTGATTGGATCATGGGGGCAGTTCCTCCTATGCTGTTCTTGTGATAGTGAGTGAATTCTTACAATAGCTGATAGTTTAAAAGTGTATGGGGCCAGCCTCGATGGCTACTGCCTGTAATCTCAATACTTTGGGAGTTTGAGGCAGGTGGATCACCTGCAGTCAGGAGTTTGAGACCAGCCTGGCCAACATGGCAAAACCCCATCTCTACTAATAATACAAAACTTATCCAGGCATGGTGGCACAGCCTGTAATCTCAGCTACTTGGGAGGCCAAGGCATGAGAATCTATTGAACTCGGGAAGTAGAGTTTGCAAGGAGTGGAGATCATACCACTGCACTCCAGACTGGGTGACAAACGGGAACAGTGTCTTAAAAAAAAAAAAAAAAAAAAGTACAACAGGCCAGGTGCAGTGGCTCATGCCTGTAACCCCGGCACTTTGGAAGGCTGAGGTGGGTGGATCACCTGAGGTCAGGAGTTTGAGACCAGCCTGGCCAATATGGTGAAACCCCATTTCTACTAAAAAAAAAAAAAAAAAAAAAAAAAATTAGCCAAGCATGGTGGCAGGTGCCTGTAATCCCAACTACTGGCGCATCTGAGGCAGGAGAACTGCTTGATCCTGGGAGGGTACAGTGAGCCGAGATTGCACCATTCACTCGAGCCTGGGCAACAAGAGTGAAACTCCGTCTCAATTTAAGCATGGCGATTTCCCTCTTTCTTTCTCTCTGTCTCCTGCCACCATGAGAAGTCATGCCTTGTTTCTCCTTCACCTTCTGCCATGATTGTAAGTTTTCTAAGATCCTCCCCAAGTCATGCTTCATGTTAAGCCTGAGGAACTGTGAGTCAGTCAAATCTCTTTTCTTTATAAATCCCCCAGTCTCCTGTAGTTCTATATAGCAGTGTGAAGACAGACTAATATCCCATTCATCCATCCATCCACCCATCCATCCATTAATTTCTGAATACTGGCTGGGGAGGCGGCTCATGCCTGTAATCCTAGCACTTTGGTAGGCTGAAGTGGACAGATCACCTGAGGTCAGGAGTTCAAGACCAGCCAGGCCAATGTGGTGAAATCCCATCTCTACTAAAAATACAATTTTTTCTTTTTTGACATGGAGTCTTGCTCTGTCACCCAGTCTGGAGTGCAGTGGCACAATCTCAGCTCACTGTAATCTCTACCTCCCGGGGTTCAAGCAGTTCTCTGCCTCACCCTTCCAAGTAGCTGGGATTATATACAAAAATTAGCCAGGCAAGGTGACACATGCCTGTAGTCCCAGCTACTCAGGAGGCTGAGGCAAGAGAATCACTTGAACCCAGGAGGCAGAGGTTGCAGTGAGCTGAGATGGCACCATTGCACTCCAGCCTGGGCAACAGAGTGAGACCCTGTCAAAAAAAAAAAAAAAAATCCAAATACTGACTGAGAGCCTGTGGTCCCAAATGGGGCTTAAACTTCTATCGAGTTTTCCCTGCTTCTTGAGTCAGTTTTGTTGAAGTTTTTTTTGTTGTTTTGTTTTGAGACGAAGTTTTTCTCTTGTTGCCCATGCTGGAGTATAATGGCATGATCTTGCCTCACTGCAACCTGTGCCTCCTGGGTTCAAACAATTCTCCTGCCTCAACCTCCCAAGTAGCTGGGATTATAGGCACCCACCACTGTGCTCAGCTAACTTTTTGTATTTTTAGTAGAGATGGGTTTTCACCATATTGGCCAGCCTGGTCTTGAACTCCTGACCTCTGGTGATCCACCCACCGTGACCTCCCAGAGTGCTGGGGTTACAGGGGTGAGCCACCGTGCCTGGCCTCCCTTCCTTTTTAAGGCTGAGTCATATTCTGCTGTGTGAATGGATCACATTGTGTTTATCTTTTCATCTGATGGTGGACCCGTCAGTTGATTTTGCCTTTTGACTGTTATGAATCGTGCTGCCGTGAGCATAGGTGTGCAAATACCTCCCTGAGTTCCTGCTTTCTATTCTTTTGGGATGGATGGTAGTGGGTTTGTTAGAGCAAATGGTAATGCTGTGTTTAAGTGTTTTGAAGGACCATGATTTGTAAAGAGTTTTGTTGTTGTTGTTGAGATGGAGTCTGACTGTGTCTCCCAGGTTGGAGTGCAGTGGCATGATCTGGCCTCACTGCAACCTCCGCCTGCCAGGTTCAAGCCATTGTCGTGCCTTGGCCTCCTGAGTAGCTGAGATTACAGGCACCTGCCACCACACCTGGCTAATTTTGTATTTTTATTAGAGATAGGGTTTTACCATATTGGCCAGGCTGGTCTTGAACTGACCTAGTGATCTGCCCACCTCGGCCTCCCAAAGTGCTGGGATTACAGGGGTGAGCCATCACGCCTGGCACTTAATTCCTATTCACTGGTCATGCATGGGAGCTGTGCAACCTTTCCCCAGAATACGTGCTGGCCCCAGCAGAATGTCAGGGTTAAGGCTCCTAACAGATGGTTCCTCTGTGCTCTAAACCCAAATAATCCATCTTAGTCCACTGTCAGACAGCTTCCAGGAATGACAATGGCTGTAGCCTAGCTGGAAAAACACTGAAGTAAGAGTCAGTAGACCCCCCCGACTCTTTTGACTCGGCCACTAATAACTTAATGTGGCCTTGGGAAGAAAAGAAGCTGGAAAGCGACCACGCCCCATAATCCCAGCACTTTGGGACGTGGAGGTGGGAGAACTGCTTGAGCCCAGGAGTTTGAGAGCAGCCTGGGAAACATAGCAAGACCCCATCTCTACAAAAAAATTCAAAAAATTATCCATGTGTGGTGGTGTCCCCCTGTAGCCCCAGCTGCTTGGGGGGCTAAAGTGCGAGAATCCCGTGAGTCCCAGAGGTCAAGACCGCAGTGAGCCAAGATCATGCCAGTGCACTCAAGCTTGGGCTTCAAAGTGAGACACTAGCTCAGAAAAAAAAAAAAAAAAAAAAAAAAAAAAACAACTCGAGCTTTTGTTTTCTCATTTGTACAAGGTGGATGATGTCTCCTTCACAGTTACTATGAGGATGGAAATACGATTATTTTTTTCCTCTCCTTTTAGAAATACAATTAGATAGGCATAGTGGCCAAACTAGGTGGCTCATGTCTGTAATTGCAGCACTTTGGGAGGCTGAGGCAGGTGGATCACTTGAGGTCAGGAGTTCACGACCTGCATGTCCAACATGGTGAAAGCCTGATTCCACTAAAACTACAAAAATTAGCCCAGCATGGTGGCACATGCCTACAATCCCAGCTACTTGGGAAGCTGAGGCAGGAGAATTGCTTGAACCCGGGAGGTGGAGGTTGTAGTGAGCTGAGATCATCCCATGGCACTCCAGCCTGTGTGACAGAGTGAGACTCTATCGCAAAAAAAAAAAAAAAAAAAAAAGCCAGGTGTGGTGGCTCACACCTGTAATCCCAGCACTTTGGGAGGCCGAGGTGGGTGGATCACCTGAGGTCAGGAGTTCAAGACCAGCCTCACCAACATGCAGAAACCTTGTCTCTACTGAAAATACTTTGTTACAGTATCCCCAGCAAAGTTATACCCGAGGAATAATCCATTTCATTGTGAAAGGACACAGAAGCTCATGCCCTCAGTCATTTACGAATGTGTAATTAGGTTTTGGCCAGGAACAGAGGCTCATGCCTGTAATCCCAGCACTTTGAAAGGCTGAGATGGGAGGATCACTTGAAGCCCAGAGTTTGAGGCCAGCATGGCCAACATGGTGAGACCCCATCTCCACACACACACAAATATTAGTGGGGCATGGTAGCATGCACCTATAATCCCAGCTACTCAGGAGGCTGAGGTGGGAGGACTGCTTGAGCCTGGGAGTAAGAGGTTGCAGTGAGCTATGATCGTGCCACTGCGCTGTAGCCTGGACAACACAGGAAGTCCCTATCTATCTCTTAAAAAAAAACAAAACAAAAAACGGGGGTTTGATTTTGTGTTTTTGTTGTTGTTACTGTTGTTTTTTGATATGGAGTCTCGCACTCTGCCCAGGCTGGAGTGCAGTGGTTCAATCTCGGCCCACGGCAACCTCCACCTCCTGTGTTCAAGTGATTCTCCCACCTCAGCCTCCTGAGTAGCTGGGATTACAGGTGTGCACCACCACACCTGGCTCATTTTTATATTTTTAGTAGAGATGGGCTTTCACCATGTTGGCCAGGCTGGTCTCAAACTCCTGACCTCAGGAGATCCACCCGCCTCGGCCTCCCAAAGTGCTGTGATTACAGGTGTGGGTCACTGCGCCAGGTCAATTTCATGTTTTGGCTGGATTGGGTCTGGCAGGTGCATGGTTAATAAACCAGGTCTAAATATTTCTCGGCTACCGGTGGGTTGGGCACGCGCTGACAGCAATGTTGTGGATGGTGATAGTGGCTTTGAACCTGGAAGGAAACAAGATCTGATCTCCTTTTTTCACCCAGACGGTGTCAATGAGCTGACCTAGGACATAACAGGACAGGTACATGAGGCCCCGTGTACATCCTGGGAAAGGGGATACCAACTCCTGGGACCCAAGCTCCCCATGCCACCACCCAGCCAGTGGTTCTTCCATATTCCTTACAGCTTTTGAGAGGTTCGCTGTTCAAAGAAGGATGAATCAAGGAAAGTACAGGGCTGGGACACAATTCTGTTAAACATGACAAGGAATATGCTTTGGTTCAAGAAAACCCACGGTCAGGCACGGTGGCTCACACCTGTAATCCTAGCACTTTAGGTGGCCGAGTTGGGAGGATCACCGGAGTTCAGGAGTTCGAGGCCATCATGGCCAACATAGCGAAACCCCATCTCTACTAAAAATACAAAAATTAGCCAGGTGTGGTGGCACATGCCTGTAGTGCCAGCTACTCGAGAGGCTGAGGCCGGAGAATCCCGGGAGGTGGAGGTTGCAGTGAGCCGAGACCACACCATTGTACTCCAGCCTGGGTGACAGAGTGAGACTCCATCTAAAAAAATATATATAAAAATAAAATGAGAAAACCTGATCCTTCTGCCAGGTATGGGGTTCATGCCTGTAATCCCAGCACTTTGGGAGGCTGAGGTGGGCAGATCACTTGAGGTCAGGGGTTCAAGTTCAGCCTGGCTAACATGGTGAAACCTTGTCTCTACTAAAAATACAAAAACTAACTGGGCATGGTTGCATGTGCCTGTAATCCCAGTTGCTTGGGAGACAGAAGCAGGAAATCACTTGAACCCCGAAGGTGGAGGTAGCAGTGAGCTTAGATCGTGCCACTGCACTTCAGCCTGGGGGACAGAGCCAGACTCCATCTCAAAAGAAAAAAGAAAAGACAACTCGATCCCCATTAGTCTTCTCTATAAGCAGGCTCAGAGGGATGGCCGTGGAGTTTTTGGTCAGCCAGGGCCTTGAGCACAAAGGAATGTCTTCTAATACGGGTGACTACTATAAGCAATAAAACAGGTTGGGTTTGGCGGCTCTCATCTGTAATCCCAGCCCTTTGGGAGGCTGAGGCTGGAGGATCACTTGAGCCCAGCTGTTTGAGACCAGCCCGGGCAACAGGGTGAAAGCCCATCTCTACAAAAAATAAGTTAGTCTTGTGTGGTGGTGCACCTGTGGTCCCAGCTACTGGGAGACTGACGCAGGAGGACTGCTTGAGCGTGAGAGGTGGAGGCTGCAGTGAGCCACAATTGCACCCAGATGCAGGGAGCCTGGATGACAGAGTGAGACCCTGTCTTAAAAAAAAAAAAAAAAAAAAAAAAAAAAAAGAAATTTCATTGTAAGGATAAAACAGACTGAGTACAGTGGCTCACAGCTGTAATATCCGGACTTTGGGAGGCTAAGGCAGAGGACTGCTTGAAGCTAGGAGTTTGAGACCAGCATCCATAACATACGGGGACCCAATCTCTACAAAAAACACAAAAAAATGAGCCAGGCATGGTGGCACATTCTTGTAGCCAGCTACCTGGGAGGCTGAGAGGGGAGGATTGTTTGAATCCAGGGAAGGTGGAGGCTGCAGTGAGCCATGATGTCACCTCTGCACTCCAGCCTGGGTGCAGTAGTACAGTCAGAACTCAGCGCAGCCTGCACTCCACAGAGTGAGACCATGTCTCAAAAGAAAAAAAAAAAAAAAAGAAAGGCTTGGGGCTCATGCCTGTAATCCCAGCACTTTGGGAGGCTGAGGTAGGTGGATCACGAGGTCAGGAGATTGAGACCATCCTCAGCAACATGGTGAAACTCCATCGCTACTAAAAATACAAAAAAATTAGGTGGGCATGGTGGTGCATGCCCATAGTCCCAGCTACTCAGGAGGCTGAGGCAGGAGAATTGCTTGAACCCAGGAGGTGGAAACTGCAGTGAGCCGAGATCACGCCGCTGTACTATAGCATGGGATTACAGGTGCGTGCCACCAGGCCTGGCTAATTTTTGTATTTTAGTAGAGATGGGGTTTCAATATGTTAGCCAGGTTGGTCTCCAACTCCTGACCTCAGGTGATCTGTCCACCTTGGCCTCCCAACATGCTTGGATTGCAGGTGTGAGCCATGCCCAGCCTGATGTTTTTCAAGTATTTAAAAATATAAAACCAATGAACATTCTTATGCAGCTCATGGGCTGTATAAAAACAGGTGGTGGGATCTCTGTCTCCCGTGTAGAGATACTAAATGCCATGGTTTCCAGAGTCCTGGCTAGATGTTTCTTTGTTTGATTGTCTGAGACAGAGTCTCTCTCTGTTGGCCAGCGTGGTGGAGTGGTGTGATCTCAGCTCACTGCAACCTCCGCCACCCCGGTTCAAGCAATTCTTGTGCCTCAGCCTCCCCAGTAGCTGGGATTGTAGGCACTACCACACCCAGCTAATTTTTTGTATTTTTAGTAGAGATGGGGTTTCACTATGTTGGCCAGGTGCTCTCAAGCTCCTGGCCTCAAGTGATCTGCCTATCTCGGCTTCCCAAAGTGCTGGAATCACAGGCATGAGCCCTGGCTAGGTACATTAAGGTATGATGGCATATGGAGGCTGAGGTGGGAGGATCACTTGAGGCCAGGAGATCAAGGCTAGCCTGGGCAACATACCAACCAGAGAGATCCTATTTCTACAAAAAAAATTTTTTTAATTAACTTGGCATGTTGGTAGTGTGCACCTATATTACTAACTACTTGGGAGGCTGAGGCAGGAGAATCGCTTGAGCCCAGGAGTTCAAGGTTACAGTGAGCTGTGGTCATGCCACTGAATTCCATCTCTGAGACAGAGTAAGACCCTCTTTCTAAAAATTGTAGAAACTGTTTTATTTTCTTGAGACAGAGTCTTGCTACATCACCCAGGCTGGAGTGCAGTAGTGCAATCGCAGTTCACTGCAACCTCCGCCTCCTGGGTTCAAACAGTTCTCCAGCCTCAGCCTCCTAAGGAGCTGGGATTACAGGTGTGCACCGCTGGGTCTGGCTCATTTTTGTATTTTTAGTAGACACCGGGTTTCACCATGTTGGCCAGGCTGGTCTCAAACTCCTGACCTCAAATGACACACCCACCTCGGCCTCCCAAAGTGCTGAGATTACAGGTGTGAGCCGCTGTGCCTGGCCTTGTGAAAAATGTTAGTGGCATTTTGATTATAATTGAATACTTGAAAAAAAAAATCAAATGCACATGCATATGATCGTTTTTGCCAGGACTAGGGGCCAGGACCCTTTCTAAGGCCTTCACCTTGTATTCCAGGGCCTTGCAAACAATAGGTGCTTATTAAGTACAATAGAAGGCACTCAGACAGTGCTGGATGTGCAGTGCATACATGTCATCGTTAGGAAGAAAGAGACGGAGAGAGGAAGAACATGGGAAAATTCAGAGCAATTGATCAGGTTGACACTATCGCTGCTAAAAATCAGAGGAGACCAGGCCGTGCGCGGTGGCTCATGCCTGTAATTTCAGCACTTTAGGAGGCTGAGGCAGGTGGATCACTTGAGGTCAGGAGTTTGAGACCAGCCTGGCCAACATGGCAAAACCTCATCTCTACTGAAAATACAAAAGTTAGCCAGGCGTGGTGTGGCAAGCGCCTGTAATCCCAGCTACTAAGGAGGCTGAGGCAGGAGAATCACTTGAACCCGGGAGGCGTAAACTGCAGTTAGACGAGATTACACCACTGCACTCCAGCCTGAGGGACAGAGCAAGACTCCACCTCAAAAAAAAAAAAAAAAAAAAAAAAAAAACTCAGAGAAGACCAAGATATCCACAGGTAATGCACCGTGTCACATTCCCTGTGCACATTTCCGGTCTCTTGGTAGACAGCTCCTAACATCACCATGAGATCCTGGTGAAGGAGGGGTGGATACTGGAGTTGCTACAGTTTAATGAACCATTTTTTCCCCCAGAGAGACAGATGTTCAGCTTCTGTCACATCCCTTGAGTGTTTTTCCAACCCCTGCTGTGGGCTGTTTACCCTCAGGGCACTTCTCCATGGAGCCACCAGGTGGCGTCATTGCTGCATAAATGAAACAAACTGACCCAAGATTAGAAAATAGTGTTCTATTTTCTTTGAGCTGGAAGGGGTGGGTCAAACCCGTAATCCCAGCACTTAGGGAGGCTGAGGTGGGTAGATCACTTGAGGCCAGGAGTTCAAGACCAGCCTGGAAACGTGGTGAAAACCCTGTCTGTACTAAAAATACAAAAATTAGCCAGGCATAATGATGCATGCCTGTAATCCCAGCTACTCTGGAGGCTAAGACAGGAGAATTGGTTGGGAAGCAGAGGTTGCAGTGAGCCAAGACCGTGACACTGCACTCCAGCCTAGGTAACAGAGCGAGACTCTATGTCAAAAAATAATAATATTCCTAAGGACTGAGAGGGGAAACTGAGGCATGCAGACTGGAGTTGGGATGGGGCTTGGCGAGAGAATGGGTTGAAGTAACCTGTGAAGGACTCTCAGAAAATCACAGCAACTTAAAAATCATTTATTCTACCTCCCACTTCCACATTTTCCAGATATAGAAACCAAAGCTGAGACGGGGAAGATAACTATCCCAAAAACACCACGTTGGTGGGGAGCAGGGTTGCCAGAGAAAACACAGGACATCCAGTGAAGTGAGACTTTTGGACTCTCGGTGTATGTCCCAAATAATGCACAAGACTTAAACGAAAAACTTCCTCATTCTTTGTCTTCAGATGTAACTGGGCATCTGTATGATGATTTGCTAAGTCTGACAACCCTCATGAGGGTAAAATGAAGATTAGGAAAATAATTAAATGTAATAAACAAACATGCAAAATGAGGATAACTCTGTTCCCATTTTGCAGACAAGGGAATTGCACAGTAGGGAGGCGACTTGCCCCAAGGCCACCCTCACAGTCGTCAGAGTCAGGATTTGAACCTGGTCCTGATTTCAGAGGTCTCAACTTCACTGTTGTGGCCAGGAACTCCCCTCAGTCCTACTCATGAGTGTGCAAATTCTGCCTTGAATATGACCCTCTCCCCATCGTGTAAGTGGGCCATTCCCCTCCCTGACATTGAAGGACCCCGTCTTCAGCAGGTACCTCCTGACGCAGCAGACCCCCATAAGCCCAGATCCCTGGGACCTGGTGGCTGCCCTTATCCCATTCCCCGACTCCCCATCTTAGGACCCAAGTCTGACCCCCTTCAGCATCTGCAGCTGTGTTACAGGAAAGGGTACCCGATCCAGACCCCAAGGGAGGGTTCTCGGATCTCGTGCAAGAAACAACTCAGGGCGAGTCTGTAAAGTGAAAGCACATTTTTTTTTTGGTTGATTGGGTTTTTTTGTTGTTGTTGTTGTTTGTTTTTGAGATGAGTCTCACTCTGTTACCCAGGCTAGATAGAGGGCAGTGGTGTGATCTTGGCTCACTACAACCTACGCCTCCCAGATTCAAGTGATTTTCCTGCTTCAGCCTCCTGAGTAGCTGGGATCACAGGTGCTTGCCACCACACCTGGCTAATTTTTATAGTTTTAGTAGAGATGGGGTTTCACCATGTTGGCCAGGCTGGTCTTGAACTCTTGACCTCAGGTGATCCGCCTGCCTCAGCCTCCCAAAGTGCTGAGATTACAGGTGTGAACCACAAAGCAAGTTTATTCTTTCCTAAAACAAGTTTTTAGCAAAGTAAAGATAGAATGGCTACTCCATAGAGCAGCCCACAGGGTGCTGGTGCCCATCTTTAGGGTTATTTCTCATGACATGCTGAATGAGGGGTAGATTATTCATGCCTCCCCTTTTTTAGATCATATAGGGAAACTTTCTGAGGTTGCCATGGCATTTGTAAACTGTCATGGTGCTGGTGGCAATGTAGCAGTGAGGACGACCGGAGGTCACTCTCCTGGTCGTCTTGGTTTTGTGGGTTTTGGACTGGCTTCTTTACTGCAGCCTGTTTTATCAGCAAGGTCTCTGTGACCTGTGTCCTGTGCTGACCTCCTATTTCATCCTGTGACTTAGAATGCCTTCACTGCCTGGGAATGCAGCCCAGTAGATCTCAGCCTCCTTTTACCCAGCTCCTATTCAAGATGGAGTTGCTGTGGTTCACACGCCTCTGGCAACTGGGCTCCTTGCGATCTCCTGACATTGTGTCCCCTCTGTCCCCAGTTCCTGGGCCCCTCCGCCATCGCTGTCTTCCTGAGCCGCCTCCGTCTGAATTTCTTCATCACCAGGAAGAAGAATCACCATCAGGTTTGGCTTTTGGGAAAGGGATGGACCAGGCAGGAAGAAGGGAGGAAGACAGGCCCTGGTGTGGGCGATGGGAAGGGGAGAGCTGAGTGGGAGCCGGTGGGTCTGGCTTTGTTCTTGTCTCTGTGAGTTGCCCATTGTGCAGACCTGCCCCGTTCCTTCCCCATCGCAGTGGACGGCGGCTCCTCCCTCCAGTGTTCAGGCCCCAGGCCCTGGGTCAGATCAGTGCCTTTTTCTCCTGTACCCCATCAGTCAGCAGATTTGCTTGGCGTCACCTTGACAATGCATCAGCAGCAAGGCCCTGGCTCAGTCCCTACTTCCGCCCCAGTCTCTTTCCACTCCCAGCCGCAGGAGACCTGTGTGAGCCGAATCCATTGCACCCTCCCCTGCTCAGGCCACAGCGGCCCCATTGTCCTCCGTCTGAGCCAAAGGCCCCACAGTGGCCCACCAGGCCCGCCCTGAGCTGCCTCATAGCCTCCAGCCTCACCTTCCACCCACCTCCCTCCCTTCCCCACCTACCCCCCTTCCCCATCCTCACACCTGCCTGATGTTCACACATCTCTCCAGGCATCTGCTTTAGCTGTTCCCGCTGCCTGGACCACCCTCACTCCAGAAGACCCTTGTCCCCTCCAGCACCCCCTGCAGTCAAGGCGGCCTCCCTCACCACCATCCAGCAAGGACATGACCCGCCCATCCCTCTCCTCCCAGCGGCTCCCTTCCTTGGCCTGTCCTGGGTTCGCTCTTGCTTTTCCCCAGCACTTCCCACTTCCTAAAGGGCCCTGCGGGAAGTGCGTGGCAGGCTCTGCAGGGGCTGATGGCCTCACTCTCCTTAGACTGGAAGCTCCACAGCAGCACGGGCCACGCACTGCGGCAGACTCCGTATCTAGTTAGTGCTCAGCATGCAGAAGGTGCTGGATAAGTGTTTGAGAACTAGGGAAGAAAGGAGAGGGAAGAAGGGAAGGAGAGAGGAAGGGAAGAAGGAGGGAGGGGAGGAGTGAAAAGGAGGGAGGGAAGGAAAGATAGGAAAGGGGAGGACGGATGGAAGGAAGGAAAGAGCTGGAAGAGATGGAATGAGAGAGGGAAGGAAGAGAGGGAGGAGAGAGGGAAGAAAAAAGAAGAGAGGGTGGAAAGGGCAGGAGAGCAGAAGAAAGGAGTAGGGAGGAAAGAAAGGCGGGATAGAGGGAAGGAACTTATTTCCTCTCTAGGCCCAGCTGTCCCAATGTCCATCTGTCACTTGGACTGTTTCTCCAGCCTCCTACATGGCTTCCTCCAGGCACGGTGGCTCACGCCTGTAATCCCAGCACTTTGGGAGGTCGAGGCAGGCAGATCACCTGTGGTCAGGCATTCCAAACCAGCCTGGCCAACATGGCAAAATGCTATCTCTATTTAAAAATACAAAGATTAGCTGAGCATGGTGGCAGGCACCTATAATCCCAGCTACTCCAGAATCTCAGGCAGGAGAATCACTTGAACACGAGAGGCGGAGGTTACAGTGAGCTGAGATCACACCACTGCACTCCAGCCTGGTAACAGAGCAAGACTCCATCTCAAAAAATAACAAAAACCCTTCTCCAGGCAGCTGCCTTCTGATGATGTGAAGGTAAGCACATCCCCTGGTGAAGCACAGAAGACCCCAGACTCCTGCCTGACCCTGAAGTGCCAAGGGACCCTGCCCACGCACTCCTCTGGCCACACTGAGTGTCCTCCGAGTCATGCTGCTCCCTGTGCCTGTGTTTTTGCTGCCCCCCCCGCCGTCTCAAAGCCTCCCCTCCCTCTTCCCAGCTCCATTCCCCCATCCTCTGCCTGCCCAGCACCCCCAGCACTTTAGGAGGCCGGGGGCAGAGGATCACTTGAGCCCAAGAGCTTGAGGCCAGCCTGGGCAACATAGTGAGACCCCCCCGACTCCACCAAAAATGTAAAAGGAAGAAAAAAAGATGTAGCTCAGGCATTACCCACCTCCAGGTAGCCTTCCTGATGGCACCATACCCAGGTGGGCTCAGGGGCAGCCTCTGTTCTCTGGGCATCAGAAATTGCCTCCCTGGGGCGATGGTCCCAGGTCAGCTCCTGCAGGAGTCCAGGCACAGGATGACGGTGAATGGATTGGGACTGAGGGTCAGAGATGCGGAGAGGCAGACAGCTTTGGGATGCACTTGGTGAGATCATTGGGATTTGCTGCAGGTGGCTGTCAGGGTGCAGGGGAGAATTCTGGACCAGCCCTGTCTTCATCTCTCTCTTCCCTCCAATCTCAGGAGAGCAAATGAGGCAGAAGGACTTGCACGCCTGGCTCACCAGCTCCATCCTCAGGAACTTGAGGACCATCAAGTTCCATGGCTGGGAGGGAGTCTTTCTGGACAGAGTCCTGGGCATGCGGGGCCAGGAGCTGGACACCTTGCAGACTTCCAGCCTCCTCTTCTCCATGTCGCTGGTGTCCTTCCAAGCGTCTACATTTCTGGTGGTCTCTATGCTGAGCAGGACTGGGGAAGGAGTGTGGGGGTCGGGGGTAAGGTAGATGGAGCCTCCCAGATCCTACCACCCTGTCCATCAAAACCCACACATTCTGGATCCTGTGCTCTCAGGGTTCCTGCTGTCTTCTGCGTGAACGAATTAATCACACAATTCTGGTGAAGGTGGCAGCGGCTGATGAGGTCTGCTGTTCTGAGAGTTCCAGGCTTCTACTGATGTGGGGAGGAGGGTTCAGGTGCAGGTGGGCTGCAGAGGTAGAATCCGGGGTCTGAGTGGCTTCCCTGCTGCTGGCCAGCAGATGTCCACAGCCACCCTGTCACTGACATGATCCTTGTCCTGCCATTCTGTCATTTATTTCCGGTGGCTGTCAGAACACTCTTCCTAAAGCACAGCTTTGAGAAGAGTTTAAACATGTTGAGGCATAGGCTAGGCACAGTGACTCACGCCTGCCATCCCAGCTCTTTGGGAGGCTGAGGTGGCTTGAACCTGGGTGCCAGAGATCGCAGTGAGCTGAGATTATGCCACTTCACTCCAGCCTGGGCGACAGAGCAAGACTTCTTCTCAAAAACAAAATGAAACAAAACAAAAGGACCACAAATGGGACCAACACCTAGAACCCTCCCAGGCTGCTCTCCCTAGGAGTCCCCAGGCTCAGCCCTCATGTCTGTCACCTTCACAGAGAGGCCTTTTCTGACCACCACCTCCTCCACCACAGCACCCCTGCTCATGCTAGTGCACTCTACACCTGCACCTGATTTCTCTTTTTTTTATTTTTGAAGACAGAGTTTTGCTCCGTTCCCCAGGCTGGAGTGCAGTGGCACAGTCTCGGCTCACTGCAACCTCCACCTCCCGAGTTGAAACAATCCTCCCACCTCAGCCTCCTGAGTAGCTAGGATTACAGGCAGGTGCCACCATGCCTGGCTCATTTTTTTTTTTTGTACTTTTAGTAGAGATGGCATTTCACCATGTTGGCCAGGCTGGTCTTGAATTCCTAACCTCAAGGGATCCATCCACCTCAGCCTCCCAAAGTGCTGGGATTACAGGTGTAAGTCACCACACCTGGCTGCACCTGCTTTAGTATTTATTCTTCATAGCTCTTTCCACCTGATGTGCTGTCTGTGTTAATGGTTTGTTTGTGGATCGCCTGTCTCTTTCCCCCTCATTAAAATGATGGATCCATTAAGAGAGCAGCAACTTTGTTTTGCTCATTGCTGTTTCTCCAGAGCCTAGAACCCCACCGGATATATGATAGCCAGGCAGTCGTTATTAGTGGAATGAATGAATGTAAGAATGAATGAATGGCCAGGTGCTGTGGCTCATGCCTGTAATCCCAGCTCTCTGGGAGGCCGAGGTGTGTGGATTGCTTGAGGTCAGGAGGTCGAGACCTGCCTGGATAACATGGTGAAACCCCATCTCGACTAAAAATACAAAAGCTAGCTAGGAATGATGGTGCACTCCTGTAATCCCAGCTACTCGGGAGGCTGAGGCAGGAGAATTGCCTGCACCCGGGAGGTGGAGGTTGCAGTAAGTTGAGATCGCACCACTGCATTCTAGCCTGGCAGAAAGAGAGGGACTGTCTCAGAAATAAATAAAAATAATTAAAAGAATGAATGAAAGACAGGAAGGCCTAGATAGAAGGAATAAGTTACAGTAATCAATAGTGCACAAGGGAAATGACAGTGAATGAGAATTCATTTGAATATTTCAAGATAGCTAGAAGGATTTTTGTGTTCCCAAAACAAAAGATAAATATTTGAGGTGATGACTATCTCAGTTATCCTGATTTGATCATTACATATTGTCTGCAGCTGGGGTCTCCAACCCTCCTGGCCATGGATCAGCACCAGTCTGTAGCCTGTTTTTATTTATTTATTTATTTATTTTTTGAGAGAGTCTCACTCTGTGCAGTGGTGCAATCTCAGGTCAATGTAACCTCCACCTCTGAGGTTCAAGCAGTTCTCCTGCCTCAGCCTCCTGAGTAGCTGGGATTACAGGCATGTACCACCACATCTGGCTAATTTTTGTATTTTTAGTAGAGACAGGGTTTTACCATGTTGGCCACGCTGGTCCCAAACTCCTTGCTTCGGCGATCCGCCCTCCTCATTCTCCCAAAGTGCTGGAATTACAAGGGTGAGCCATTGCGCCCGGCCTTTTTTTTTGGACACAGAGTTTTACTCTTGTTGCCCACACTGGAGTGCAGCAGTGTGATCTTGGCTCATTGCAACTTCTGCCTCATGGGTTCAAGTGTTTCTCCTGCCTGAGACTTCCAAGTAACTGGGATTACAAGCGTGTGCCACCACACCCGGCTAATTTTTTGTATTCTTAGTAGAGACAGGGTTTCACCACGCTGGGCAGCCTGGTCTCAAACTCCTGACCTCAGGTGATCCTCGTGCCTCAGCCTCCCGCAGAGCTGGGATTACAGGCATGAGCCACCACGCCGGCCTGTCCATTTTTTAACTGGTTTTTTTCACTTAGCGTGTCCTCAACCTTCATCCATATCGTAGCATGTGTCAGAATTTCCTTCCCCCACCCCTCTTTTCTTTTTCAAGATGGAGTCTTGCTCTGTTACCCAGTCCGGAGTGCAGTGGCATGATCTTGGCTCACTGCAGCCTCCACCTCCCAGGTTCAAGCAATTCTCCTGCCTCAGCCTCCTGAGTAGCTGGGATTACAGGCACCCATCACCACACCAAGGTAATTTTTGTATTTTTAGTAGGATGGAGTTTTACCATGTTGGCCAGGCTGGTCTGGAACTCTTGACCTCGTATCCACCCGCCTCAGCCTCCCAAAGTGCTGGGATTATAGGCACGAGCCACCGTGCCCACCCAGAATTTCCTTTCTCTTTAAGGCTGAAGAGTATTCTGTTGTCTGTATAGACAGCATTTTGTTTATCCATCCTTCGATGGACATGTGGATTGCTTCCATCTTTTGACTATTATGAGTAAATGCTGTTATAAACATGGGCATGCAAATATCTGATGCTTTCAAATTTTTCAATTGCTCTCAGTCTTTTGAATATATACCTAGAAGTGTCATTGCTGGGTCTTATGGTAATTTGATCTTTAGTTTTTTAAGGAACTGCTGCACCGTTTTCCACACTAGCTGCACTATTTTACATTCCTACCATCATTGTATGAGAATTCAGATTTCTCCACATCGTTACCTACACTCATTGTTTTCTGTTTTTTTGAGCCTGGGTTCTACTCCTGTTGGCCATGTGGAGTGCGGTGGTGCAGTCTTGGCTCACTGCTGCCTCGACTTCCTGGGCACGATCAAGGCTGGGGGTGGCGCGAACTCACTGACATCTCGGGGGTGGGTATTCTCCAGTTTGTGCTGCAGGTGCCCGAGAGGCAGGTGGATTGCCGCGTGCAGCTGTACCACTCAAGCCTCCGCCTGCCCCATGTGGAGAGCAGCAGTCACCTGAAGGTACAGTACAACAGGCGGCCACTGTTTGTGGCAGGCGGGCAGTGGAAGGACACATCTCGGACCACCCTGTGGAAATGGGAAGGTGAGTGTGGGCTGTGGGGCCTCCTTGGCCAGCAACTCAGATTTCTGACCTCCAGGCCTTTGCTCAAGCTATACCTTTCCCTGGAACACTTTTTCCTTTTGTTTGCTAGCCTAACTCAAGACTCAGTGGGGCCAGACACGCCTGTCATCCCAGCACTGTGGGAGGCCTTCTTGAGGCCAGGAGTCTGCGATCAGCCTGGGCAACATAGTAGGACCCTGTCTTAATTTTAAAAGCAAACAAACAAAACCCTCATCTTTAGTGAGTCCCGGGATGCTTATCATTACATCCTAACTTCTTACCCTGGCCAGTCGAGCATCAGGTTGCCTTCTGCTTCATCCTTGTCCAATCCCACTCTCCCCATTGCTCATTATCCTGCAGGCTTCAAGACCTTTTTCTGTTCTTCAGACACACCCCAAGGCCTTTGCATTTGGGGATCTTTGTGTCTGGAAAACACTGTTCCTCACTTTTAAAAACTGGATCCACCTGCCTGGACATAGTGGCTCATACCTGTAATCCCAGCACTTTGGGAGGTTGAGGTGGACAGATTACTTGAGGTCAGGAGTTTGAGACCAGCCTGGCCAACATGGTGAAACTCCGTCTCTACTAAAAATACAGAAATGAGCCATGCGTGGTGGCAGGCATCTGTAATCCCAGGTACTCGGGAGGCTTAGGCAGGAGAATTGCTTGAACCTGGGAGGTGGAGGTTGCACTGAGCTGAGATCACACCACTGCACTCGAGCCTGGGCAACAAGAGTGAAACTTCATCTCAAAAAAACTAAAAACCAAAAAACAAAACAAACAAAATCCACCATAGTTTATCCATGAATTCATTTTTTCAATTTTTATTTTTACTGAAGTGATATCTAGTTTAAAAGTGAATTCTACTGTGAGTTTCTCATTGTTGAAGCTTGGTCCATCCGTGTTACACGGGGGCTAGTCTTATTATGCTCTCTGCTCTCATATGGACTTAAACTACACTTTCTGAAAGTTGATTAAAGTGTACAAGAGAAATACATCCTCTGTATCACATCTGCCTACCTTGTCTTTTTTTTTTTTTTTTTGAGACAGTCTCTCTCTGTTGCCCAGGCTGGGGTGCAGTGGCACAATCTCAGCTCACTGCAACCTCCGCATCTAAGACTCAAGCTATTCTTGTGCCTCAGCCTCCTGAGTAGCTGGAATTATAGGTGTGTGCCACCATACCTGGCTAAGTTTTGTGTTTTTAGTGGAGATGGGGTTTCACTATGTTGGCCTGGCTGGTCTCAAACTCCTGAGCTCAAGTGATCCACCTGTTTTGGCCTCCCAAAGTGTTGGGATTACAGGCGTGAGCCACTGTGCCTGGCCCCTACCCCAAGTCTTGCTTAAAAGAGAAAGCAATGTAAGTTCTTTTGGCCATTTTTTTCTGTTTACATTCTCTTTTAAGATAATACAATCATGCTGTTGTTTCCTGATTTTTCAGCTTTAGTCATTCTCCATAGGTTTCTTACTAGTGAGGATAAGAATTTAACTCTTAGACTGGTGCCCTTTCAAATACGTATTTCCCTCCATTTTCTTAAAAGAGTTAGGTTTTGGGCCGGGCGCGGTGGCTCACGCCTGTAATCCCAGCACTTTGGGAGGCCGAGGCGGGTGGATCACGAGGTCAAGAGATCGAGACCATCCTGGTCAACATGGTGAAACCCCGTCTCTACTAAAAATACAAAAATTAGCTGGGCATGGTGGCACGTGCCTGTAGTCCCAGCTACTTGGGAGGCTGAGGCAGGAGAAT
>PVKV010029689.1:0-15081 GCA_004027835.1 Alouatta palliata | reverse complement strand
ACTTGTAGGGTTTCTGCTGAGAGATCTGCTGTGAGTATGATGGGCTTCCCTTTGTGGGTAACCCGACCTTTCTCTCTGGCTGCCCTTAGCATTTTCTCCTTCATTTCAACCCTGGTGAATCTGATGATTATGTGCCTTGGGATTACTCTTCTTGAGGAATATCTCTGTGGTGTTCTCTGCATATCCTGGATTTGAATATTGGCCTGCCTTTCTAGGTTGGAGAAGTTTTCTTGGAAAATATCCTGAAGAGTATTTTCCAGCTTCGATTCATTCTCTCCATCATATTCAGGTACACCTATCAAATGTAGATTAGGTCTTTTCACATAGTCCCATATTTCTTGGAGACTTTGTTCATTCCTTTGTAACCTTTTTTTCTCTACTCCTGCCTTCTTGTTTTATTTCATTGAGTTGATCTTTGACCTCTGATATCCTTTCTTCTGCTTGGTCAATTCAGCTGTTGAAACTTGTGTATGCGTCGTGAAGTTCTTGTGTTGTGTTTTTCAGCTCCATCAGTTCTCTTATATTCCTCTCTAAGTTGGTTATTCTCATTAGCATTTCATCAAATCTTTTTTCAATGTTCTTAGTTTCTTTGCATTTGGTTAGAACATGTTCTTTTAGCTCACAGAAGTTTCTTATTACCCACCTTCTGAAGCCTGATTCTGTCAATTCATCACAATCATTCTCCATCCAGCCTTGTTCCCTTGCTGGTGAGGAGTTGCGATCCCTTGTAGGAGGAGAGGCGTTCTGGTTTCAGGTGTTTTCCTCCTTTTTTGTGCTGGTTTCTTCCCATCTTTCTGGATTTATCCATCTGTCGTCTTTGTAGTTGTTGACTTTCAGATTGAGTCTCTGAGTGGACGTCCAGTTTGTTGATGATGAAGTTATTTCTTTCTGTTTCTTAGTTATCCTTCTAACACTCTGGCCTCTCTGCTATAGGACTGCTGAGGTCCACTCCAGGCCCTGCTTGCCTGGGGATCACCTGCAGTGGCTGCAGAACAGTAAAGGTTGCTGGCAGTTTCTTCTTCTGCCATCTTTGTCCCAGAAGGGTACCCACCAGATGTCAGTCTGAGCTCTCCTTTATGAGGTGACTCTGGATATACGGGGGTCAGGAAGCTGCTTGAGGAGACAATCTGTCCTTTATAGGAGCTCAAGTGCTGCTCTGTGTGCTCCGTTCATTCAGAGCTGCTGGGCAGGTACGTGTAAGTCTGCTGCAGCAGAACTCATAAACCCCTTTTTCTTCCCAGGTGTGCTGTCTCAGGGAGTTAGGGCTTTATTTATGAGTTTCCATTGTGCTGCTGCCTTTTTTTCAGGGCTGCCTTGCCCAGTCATGAGGTAGCCTAGTCACTGTCTGAGAGGCTTTGCTGATTTGCTGTGGGCTCTTCCCAGCGCTCCTGTGAACTTCCCTGCAGTCCTGTTTATACAAGTGTAGTTAGAACTGCCTCGGCAATGGTGGGCTGCCTCTGCAATGGCAAACTACCTCCATAGTGGTGGTTTGTCTCAGTAGTGGTGGCCGCCCCTCCCCCACAGAGCTGGACCATCCCGGATTCAGCTGTGTTTGCTGTGAAACTCTCAATCCAGAGCATTTCCACTTGCTGTTTTTTTGTGGGGGTGGGACCAGCCGAGACTGATCACTTGACTCCGTGCCTCAGAGCCTTTTTTTTTAGTTGAATGGTAAACTGTCTCCCAGGTGTTCCAGTCGCCTGTTGAAAAGGCGCCAAGATCTGTGTGAGCAGGTGCTGAGATTCATGGCAATTTTTTGCCCAGGAATCTCCTGGCCTGGCTCCCTGTTTCAGTCCCCTTTTTAATCAGACAAATGGGCAACTCTGCCTTCTCAGGGCTCCAATTGCCAGCTAAAATGGCAGCCGGACCCATGTATTTTGTATGGGGAACCACCGCGCCAGGGTGCCGACAAAACAGCTGCGCCGGCCAAAGCAGCGACGCCGGTGAAAACAGCTGTGCTGGCGCCCTGTGGGGCTCCCCAGCCTGGGAATCTCCTGGTCTGCGGGCAATAAAAATCCATCGGGAAATGCAGCATCCACTCATACTCTGTGCTTTCACTGGGAGCTGCAATCCTGAGCTGCTCCTAATTGGCCATCTTCTCTCCAGATTTTTTAATGAATGCCATTCTAACTGGTATGAGATCGTATCTCAATGTGGTTTTGATTTGCATTTCTCTAATGACTAGTGATGATGAGCATTTTTTCGTAAGTTTGTTGGCCACATAAATGTCTTACTTTGAAAAGTGTCTGTTCATATCCTTTGCCCACTTTTTGATGGGGTTGTGTGATTTTTTCTTGTAAATCTGCTTAGTTCTTTGTAGATTCTGGATATTAACTCTTTGTTAGATGGGTAGATTGCAAATATTTTTTGCCAGTGCACTCTAATGGTTGTTTCTTTTGCTGTGAAGAAACTCTTAAGTTTAGTTAGATCCCATTTGTCTATTTTGGCTTTTGTTGCCCTTCCTTTTGGTATTTTAGTCATGAAGTCCTTGCCTATGCCTATGTCCTGAATGGTATTGCCTAGGTTTTTTTCTAGGCTTTTTTATGGTGTTAGGTCTTGTGTTGAAGCCTTTAATCCATCTGGAGTTAATCTTAGTGTAAGGTGTCAGGAAGGGGTCCAGTTTCAGCTTTCTGCACATGGCTAGCCAGTTTTCCCAACACCATTTATTTAACAGGGAATCCTTTCCCCATTGCCTGTTTTTGCCAGTTTTGTCAAAGATCAGATGGTTGTAGATGTGTGGCATTGTTTCTGAAACCTCTGTTCTGTTCCATTGGTCTATATCTCTGTTTTGTTACCAGTACCATGCTGTTATGATTACTGTAGACTTGTAGTATAATTTGAAGTCTGGTAGCGTGATGCCTTCAGCTTTGTTCTTTTTACTTAGGATTGTCTTGGCTATGCGGGCTCTCTTTTGGTTCCATATGAAGTTTAAAGTGGTTTTTTTTTTTTTTTTTTTCAGTTCTGTGAAGAAGGTGGATGGTAGCTTGATGGGGATAGTGTTGAATCTGTAAATTACTTTGGGCAGTATGGCCATTTTCATGATATTGATTCTTCCTATCCATGAGCATGGGATGTTTTTTCATCTGTTTGTGTCCTCTCTTATTTTGTTGAGCAGTGGTTTGTAGTTCTCCTTGAAGAGGTCCTTTACATCCTTTGTTAGTTGTATTCCTAGGTATTTTATTCTCTTTGTAGCAATTGTGAATGAGAGTTCACTCATGATTTGGCTCTCTTTTAGTCTGTTATTGGTGTATAGGAATGCTTGTGATTTCTGCACATTGATTTTGTATCCTGTGACTTTGCTGAAGTTGCTTATCAGCTTGAGGAGGTTTTGGGCTTAGACGATGGGGTCTTCTACATATATGATCATGCCATCTGCAAATAGAGACAATTTGACTTCCTCTTTTCCTAATTGAATACCTTTTATTTCTTTTTCTTGCCTCATTCCTCTGGCTAGAACAATACTATATTGAATACTCCAATACTATATTGAATAGGAGTGGTGAGAGAGGGCATCCTTGTCTAGTGCCAGTTGTCAAAGGGAATGCCTCCAATTTTGCCTGTTCAATATGATATTGGCTGTGGGTTTTTTGTAAGTAGCTTTTATTATTTTGAGACACATTCCACTGATACCTAGTTTATGGAGGGTTTTTAACATAAAGGGCTGTTGAATTTTGTCGAAGGCCTTCTCTGCATCTATAGAGATAATCATGTGTTTTTTGTCTTTGGTTCTGTTTATGTGATGGATTACATTTATAGATTTGGGTATGTTGAGCCAGCCTTGCATCCCCAGGAGAAGCCTACTTGATTGTGATGTATAAGCATTTTGATGTGCTGTTGCATTTGGTTCACCAGTATTTTATTGAAGATTTTTGCATCGAAGTTCATCATGGATATTGGACTGAAGTTTTCTTTTTTAGTTATATCTCTGTCAGGTTTTTGTATCAGGATGATGTTGATCTCATAAAATGAGTTAGGGAGGATTCCTTCTTTTTGTAATGTTTGGAATAATTTCAGAAGGAATAGTAGCAGCTCCTCTTTGTACGTCTGGTAGAATTCGGCTGTGAACCCATCTGGACCTGGATTGTTTTAGTTGTACGCTATTAATTGCTGCCTCAACTTCAGACCTTGTTATTGGTCTATTCAGGTTTCAACTTCTTTCTGGTTTAGTCTTGGGAGGGTGCAACTGTGCAGGAATTTATCCATTTCTTCCAATTTACTAGTTTATGTGCATAGGGCTGTTTTAGTATTCTCTGATGATGGTTTGTATTTCTGTGGAATCAGTGGTGATCTCCTCTTTATTGTTTTTTATTGCAGCTATTCAATTCTTGTCTTTTTTCTTTTTTATTAGTCTGGCTAGTGGTCTATTTTGTTGATCTTTCAAAACACCAGCTCCTGGATTTAATGATTTTTTTGAAGGGATTTTTTGTGTCTCTATCTCCTTCAGTTCTGCTCTGATCTTAGTTATTTCCTGTCTTCTGCTAGCTCTTGAGTTTTTTGATCTTTCTCCTCTAGCGTTTTTCAATTTTGATGATAGGGTGTCGATTTTAGATCTTTGTCATTTCTCATGTGAGTATTTATTGCTATAAATTTCCCTCTAGACACTGCTTTAAATGTGTCCTAGAGATTCTGGTACGTTGTGTCTTCATTCTCATTGGTTTCAAAGAACATTTTTATTTCTGCCTTCATTTCATTGTTTATCCATTCGTCATTCAGGAGCAAGTTGTTCAGTTTCCATGCAGTTGTGTGGTTTTGAGTGAATTTCTTAACCCTGAGTTCTCATTTGATTGCACTGTGATCTGAGAGACTGTTACAATTTCTGTTCTTTTGCATTTGCTCAGGAGTGATTTGCTTCCAACTATGTAGTCAGTTTTAGAGTAAGTGCAATATGGTACTGAGAAGAATGTATATTCTGTGGATTTGGAGTGGAGAGTTCTGTAGATGTCTATTAGGTCCTCTTGGTCCAGATCTGTGTTCAAGTCCTGGATATCCTTGTTGATTTTCTGACTCGTTGATCTAATATTGACAGTGGAGTGTTAAAGTCTCCCATGATTGTGCGGGAGTCTAACTCTCATTGTAGGTCATTAAGAACTTGCTTTATGTATCTGGGTGCTCCTGTGTTGGTTGCATATGTATTTAGAATAGTTAGCTCTTCTTGCTGCATTGATCCTTTTACCATTATGTAATGCCTTTCTTTGTCTCTTTTGATCTTTGTTGGTTTAAAGTCCATTTTATCAGGAACTAGGATTGCAACCCCTGCCTTTTTTTGCTCTCCATTTGCTTGGTAAATCTTCTTCCATCCCTTTATTTTGAATCTATGTGTGTCTTTGCATGTGAGATGGGTTGCCTGAATACAGCACACTGATGGGTCATGACTTTTTATCCAGTTTGCCAGCCTTTGTCTTTTGATTGGGGCATTTCAGCTATTTACATTTAATGTTAATATTGTTATGTTTGAATTTGATCCTGCCTTTTGTTACTGGTTGGTTGTTGTGCCCGTTAGTTGACACCATTTCTTCGTTGCATCATTGGTCTTTACCATTTGGTATGTTTTTGCAGTGGCTGGTACTGGTTTTTCCTTTCCATGTTTAGTGCTTCCTTCAGGAGGTCTTGTAGGGCAGGTCTGGTGGCAACAAAATCTCTCAGTAATTGCTTCTCTGTAAAGGATTTTATTTCTCCTTCACTTATGAAGCTTAGTTTGGCTGGATATGAAATTCTAAATTGAAAGTTCTTTCCTTTAAGTATGTGGAATATTGGCCCACATTCTCTTCTGACTTGTAGGGTTTCTGGGGAGAGATCTGCTGTGAGTCTGATGGGCTTCCCTTTGTAGGTGACCCGACCTTTCTCTCTGGCTGCCCTTAGCATTTTTTTCCTTCATTTCAACTCTGGTGAATTTGATGATTATGTGCCTTGGGATTGCTCTTCTTGAGGAATATCTTTGTGGTGTTCTCTGTATTTCCTGGATTTGGATGTTGGCCTGCCTTACTAGATTGGGGAGGTTCTCCTGGATAATATTCTGAAGAGAGTTTTCCAGTTTGGATTCATTGTCCCCATCACATTCAGGTACACTGATCAAGCATACATTAGGCCTTCTCACATAATGCTGTATTTCTTGGAGGCTTTGTTCATTTCTTTTCACAGTTTTTTCTCTAATCTTGCCTTCTCATTTTATTTCATTGAGTTGATCTTCAATCTCTGATATCCTTTCTTATGGTTGATCAATTCAGCTATTGAAACTTGTGTATGCCTTGCGAAGTTCTCATGTGTGTTTTTCAGCTCCATCAAGTCATTTATCATCTTCTCTAAGCTGGTTATTCTAGTTAGCATTTTTTCTAACCTTGTTTCAAAGTTCTTAGTTTCTTTGCATTGGGTTAGAACATGTTCCATTAGCTCAGAGAAGTTTGTTATTATCCATCTTCTGAAGCCTGCTTCTGTCAATTTGTCAAACTCATTCTCCATCCTGTTTTGCTCCCTTGCTGGTTAGGAGTTGTGGTCCCTTGGTGGAGAGGCATTCTGGTCTTTGATAATTTCATCCTTTTTGTGCAGGTTTCTTCCCATCTTCACGAATTTATCTACCTTTGATCTTTGAAATTGGTGATTTCAGATGGGATCTCTGAGTGGACATTCTTTCTGTTGATATTGAAGCTATTTCTCCTGTATGAAGCATTTTTTTTTTTTTTTTTTTTTTTTGGTTATGTAGTTGTCAGGAAGCTTCTTGATGAGGCAGTCTGTCATTTTTCTGCCTGCAGTGGCACTGCTGGATTGTCTCGGGCTCAGCGCCACTGCTGGGTAGAATTCCTCTGGGTTTTGTTTACACAGGTGTGGTTAGACCCACCTTCCCAATGGCAGGCATCCTTCCTCCTCTGAGTGTGATCATCCCAGTTCGAATTCAAACTGATGTACTGGCTGCAAAACTCTAGCAAGAGGGCTTCAGATTGCTGGACTTTGTGGGGGGTGGGACCTACCAAGCTGTATCACCTGTTTCCCTGCTTTCAACTCTATTTCTGGGGGACGGGTAGTTCTGTCCTGCAAGAGTTCTCAGTGTTAGTCAAAATTTCCACCTAGGAATGTGCTGACAACAGGTGATTCCAGGTGATCCAGAGCTGTTGCTCAGATCTGTTTTGATAACTCACGCTTTTCAGCCCAGCGGTGTTCTCCTGTGCTGCAGGTTGCAGAGGTCATGGGGGAAGCACAATATCTGGACCAATGTGCCAAGGGGGTAAAGTCCCCAATCCTCCAGACCAGTTGCACTTCCCATGTGGGGCAGTGCCCCACCCTACTTTAGTTAGCCCTCTTTGGGCTACTCCTGTCCTACTTTGGTTCACCCTTCTTGGGCTATTCTCACTGTCTGAACAGTCCCATTTAATTGAACCTGGTATCTCATTTCGGAATGTGGAGATTGCTCACCTTCTGGGTCTGTTTCGCTGGGAACTGCTCTCTGCAGTTGTCCCTATTCTGCCATCTTGGCGGAAATCCCCTGTGTTCCATTTTCAAGTTATTCTAGATATAAAACCCTTGAGGATGTTCTCCAAAAGGCAACTTAATATTGAGTTACGACTACCATTTTTAAATTCCTCTGCCTCCCAGGCTCAAGTGATTCTTCTGCCTCAGCCTCCCAAGTGGCTGGGTCTACAGGCACGTGCTACTGGTACTGGTTGTTCCTTTCTATGTTTAGTGCCTCTTTCAGGAGCTCTTGTAAAGCAGGCCTGGTGGTGATGAAATCTCTGAGTACTTGCTTGTTTGCAAAGGATTTTATTTTTCCTTCACTTATGAAGCTTAGTTTGGCTGGATATGAAATTCTCGGTTGAAAGTTCTTTTCTATAAGGATATTGAACATTGGCCCCCACTCTCTCCTAGGTTGGGGCCCCCACTCTTGCTAGGTTGGGGAACTTTTCCTGGATAATATCCTGAAGAGTATTTTCCAGCCAGGATTCATTCTCTCCATCATATTCGGGTACACCTATCAAATGTAGATTAGGTCTTTTCGCATAGTCCCATATTTCTTGGAGACTTTGTTCATTCCTTTTTACCCTTTTTCCTTTACTCTTGCCTTCTCATTTTATTTCATTGAGTTGATCTTCAACCTCTGATATCCTTTCTTCTGCTTGGTCAGTTCGGCTGTTGAAACTTGTGTATGCTTTGTGAAGTTCTCGTGTTGTGTTTTTCAGCTCCATCAATTCATTTATATTCCTCTCTAAGTTGGTTATTCTCATTAGCATTTCATCAAATCTTTTTTCAAGGTTCTTAGTTTCTTTGCATTGGGTTAGAACATGTTCTTTTAGCTCACAGAAGTTTCTTATTACCCATCTTCTGAAGCCTGATTCTGTCAATTAATCACACTCATTCTTCATCCAGCCTTGTTCCCTTGCTGGTGAGGCGTTGTGATCCCTTATAGGAGGAGAGGCGTTCTGGTTTTGGGTGTTTTCCTCCTTTTTGTGCTGGTTTCTTCCCATCTTTGTGGATTTATCCACCTGTCATCTTTGTAGTTGTTGACTTTCAGATTGAGTCTCTGAGTGGACGTCCAGTTTGTTGTTGATGAAGTTATTTCTTTCTGTTTCTTAGTTATCCTTCTAACAGTCTGGCCTCTCTGCTATAGGACTGCTGAGGTCCACTCCAGGCCCTGCTTGCCTGGGGATCACCTGCAGTGGCTGCAGAACAGTAAAGGTTGCTGGCAGTTTCTTCTTCTGCCATCTTTGTCCCAGAAGGATACTTGCCAAATGTCAGTCTGAGCTCTCCTTTATGAGGTGACTCATTGGATATATGGGGGTCAGAGAGCTTGCTTGAGGAGACAGCCTGTCCTTTATAGGAGCTCAAGTGCTGAGCTGTGAGCTCCATTGTTCATTCAGAGCTGCTGTGAGGTACGTTTAAGTCTTCTGCAGCAGAACTCATAACCCCCCTTTTTTTCCCAGGTGCTCTGTCCTGGGGAGTTAGGGCTTTATTTGTGAGTTTCTGTTGTGCTGCTGCCTTTTTTTCAGGGCTGCCTTGCCCAGCGAGGAGGCAGCCTAGTCACTGTCTGCCTGCAGAGGCTTTGCTGAGCTGCTGTGGGCTCTTCCCAGCTGCCATGTGAACTTTCCTGCAGTCCTGTTTATACAGGTGTAGTTAGAACTGCCTCGGCAATGGCGGCCCACCTCTGTAATGGTGGGCTCTCTCTGTAATGGTGGGCTGCCTCAGAAATGGTTAACTACCTCTGTAGTGGTTGACTGCCTCAGTAATGGCAGACATCCCTCCCCACAGAGCTGGACCGTCCCGGGTTCAGCAGTGCTTCCTGTGAAACTCTCAATCCAGAGCGTTTCCGCTTGCTGTTTTTTTTGTGGGTGTGGGACCATCCGAGCCTGATCACCTGGCTCCCTGCCTCAGAGCCTTTTATTTTTCCTTCAGTTGAACGGTCAACAGTTTCCCAGGTGTTCCAGTCGCCTATTGAAAAGGTGCTGGGATCTGTGTGATTTCCCATGCTGCAATCCACTGCACCAGCTGAAACAGTGGCACTGTGATTTGTGGCACTTTTTTTTGCCTGGGAATCTCCTGGCCTGGCTTTCTGTTACAGTCCCTGTTTTAATCAGATGAATGGGCTACTCTGCCTTCCCGGAGCTCCAATTGCCAGCTAAAACAGCGCCCAGACCCGTGTATTTTGTACAGAGAACCGCCACGCCAGCGCACTGGCAAAACAGCCGTGCCGGCGAAAACAGCCGTGCCAGCCAAACAGCCGCACTAGTGACCCCTGGGGCTCCTCCGCCTGGGAATCTCCTGGTCTGTGGGCAATAAAAATCTATCTGGAAATGAGGCATCCACTCACCCTCCGTGCTTTCATTGGGAGCTGCAATCTCGAGCTGCTCCTAATCGGCCATCTTCTGACCTCCTCTTTCATCCAATCTTGGGCCGTTTGTATTCACAGGGCAACCACAACAGCCTTGCCCTCTGTCCTTCCACCTGGCCAGGCCCATTCACATGCGATGGCCTTTGTACCAACTAGCCATGTTCAAAACGCTCTGCTTCCAGCTCTTGGGTTCCTTGTTGTCATTCAGATCTCAGCCTAATTGCTTCTCCTCAGAGAGATCTTCCTTGAACATCTATTTAATGTAACCTTCCCACTCTCCCTCTGACATCCTCTATTGCATCACTATGTTTTAGTGTTTTCATCATACTTGGAACCACCTAAATTTTTTGTCTGTCCAACTTTTTCCTTGTTATCTATCTTCACCTACATGAATGTAAGTACCTTGAGAACAGAGACTTGTCAGAGTCATTTGCCCCTTAGCTCCAACACCAGAAAATAGTGCACATATTAGGTGCTCAGTAAATACTTCTTGAATGAATGTGTTGCTTATTAATTCTTCCAGCTGAGATAATCTGGACATGAAAACAAAATGCGTTTAAGCAAAATCTTGATGATGAGAATGAATATTTCCAGGGGAAATGAATGGAATTTGATGTCTAAGTATAGGAAAGGAATGAGCAATCTAAGACATGACTAGCATGAGGTTCTCAGGGTTGCTGCAGAAAGATGATACTCTTGGCAAAAATATAAAGGTTATGGTTAAAAGCCACATTTAGTGAGTATACACTACATGTCAGGCATTACGTATTTTTCAGAACTCCATTGGGTAGGCATCATTATCTCTTACATATAAGAGATTGATTCAGTGACTCCAAGTTGTTCAGCTGGGTGTCTTATTCCAGTGATTGAGGTTGATTGGGTTAAAAGTACTGATTTAAGAGCAACTGACAGCTGCAAGCATGGATGGAGGTAAAAATGTACTAAGTCTGGTCTTCAGAGCTACCTCGCTCCCATTTCCCAAGTTACTGGGCTGAACTGGATGTGGGACATGCATGTCACAACCTATGGTGGCTCACAGGGTCTTCTGCAAATTGGTCTATGCACCTGTAGATTCCTCCAGATGTCCTCCTCATTCTGAAACAGCTCAGGGCTGGCAAGTAGAAATACCTTGAAGAAAACACTGAAGAGAAAAGTGCCTGGACAAAGGTAGGGGAATGTGATTAATGGAGCAGAATGACACCAGTTATTGTGGAGACAACCACCTGAAGGGTGATAGAACCCCAGAGAAAGTAACTGAAATGCAGTACATGAAAATGTTTTGCTTCTATCTTTTTGACCATCCATCTGAGAAGTTACTACCTAGAATATGGTAACTTGACTTTGCTAAAAATGAGTTCTATAAGAGAGGCCCAGAGAAGACAATGTTACTGATGTGTCTGAAGAGTTGAAGTTGCTGCAACTGAACACTCACGTGGTCTCTTACTGGTGGCAGGAAATAAATGTTCTTCTTCAATGTATAAATCACCATGGAGATGGCATTACAGAGTGAGCATCTCAGTGACAAAAAGCCATGGGGACCAGGTTGGCTGGTTCCTCAGAGTTTATCAGGGGTTGAAAGATACCTTCAGCTTGCCCCGTTTCACCATGATCCAGCTCCCACATACAGCTCCACAAGTGTTCACTCATTCTCCCAGATTTGCAGCTGTGAAAATGACAAGATTTGAAATAAATTGTCTTGAAAAGACCAACATGGAGTGAAGCTATGATCACTCCATAACCATGAAGTCTAGGCATATGTGTTTCTAACAGTAGTGTGGAGGCAGAAGAGGAGATAAAGATGCCATGAAGATAAAAAGCTTTGTCACAAGGCTGGCATCAAAGCTGAACAGATGATCAGAATCACTGTGTGGTTTGCGCTACCTGAGGAGAGACTCAAAGTTCAGGCAGTGCTGGCTTACATCATTGTTTCAGAATGAGGAGGACACCTGGAGGAATCTACAGGTGCATAGACCAATTTGCAAAAGACCCTGTGAGCCACCATAGGTTGTGAGATGCATGTCCCACATCCAGTTCAGCTCAGTAACTTGGGAAATGTGAGAGAGGTAGCTCTAAAGACCAGGAGCAAGAGTCTAGTATTTTGTTCATTCCAAATATATGAGATTGTTCAGTAGAGCATCAGTTCTTGGTACCCAACATATATTATTTTAAATTGGAGAACTGGAGCAACCAAAGGTGGTAGGATATCCTTGTTCATTCTAACTAGAGTTGACTCAGGCAATTTGGCTTCCTCAAGGTAACTTAGTACAAAGGATTGTATTCACTTGGATCTGACAGCAAGGAAACATTTTTGTAGTTAAAGATGTGATGTCACTGAGAGGCAAGGATTGGTTAGGTAGTGAGAAACATCCCATTTTGGAGCTGGACAAGACTGGATTTTAATCCCAACTCCAGCAATTAATTGCCCATTGTAAAACGCTGAGCAAGTTTAATAAAGATATGATCTCAACCACCTGTCAGAGCTGGAATGAGGATTAAATTCAATTAATTTGTGCAGCACATGATGCATGTGAAGCCCTCTGTTCATACTCATTGAAAACCCACTCTTACCATGCAGCCTCTCCCTCCAGCCTTGCTTCAGGAGCTCTCCCATAACTGAAGAAGAGTAAGCAAGCCCTGGCAGGAGTGGAGACAAACAAATGGAACTTCCTTGCCAACTGAAAAAAGACAACCTTCTTTGCTCAGGACAAAGCAGGCTCCAGGGATTTGGGAATCTCAAAATACAGTCATGAGTCACAGGTGAGACAAGAGGGTCTTCCCACAGGTCTGTGAATTAATCCAGAAGTGCAAGCCCTTTCCTTGTTTTTTACAGAGGTATGGCACCCAAATCCATAGACTTTCATCTTGCTACAGTACTGGCTATAGGTCAGTTAATAGTGGCCTAAAATGATGGAAGGCCCTAGGAAAATTCCCTGTATGGCACTCGAGACTTCCTTATCCCTTCTGTAGACAATTGTTATCCCTTGTGTGGGAGTAGATGGAGTTAGTTAATAAGTTATGATACTATTTCTGGGCAAGGTGCAACAAGACATGTTTGTTCCTCCCAAGGTACAGATTACAGAATTGTGCTGAGAGAAGGAGGTGATGATACACCATCTAAAGAATGTTTAGAGAGTTAAACTTGGTGGAGGGATCGAAGATGGCCAATTAGGAGCAGCTCAGGATTGCAGCTCCCAGGGAAAGCATGGATGGTGAGTGGACGCTGCATTTGCAGATGGATTTTTATTGCCCACAGACCAGGAGATTCCCAGGCTGAGGAGCCCCACGGGTGACCAGCGTGGCTGTTTTGGTGACATGGCTGTTTTCACTGGTGCCGCTGTTTTGCCAGCACCCCAGCGCGGCATTTCCCTGTACAAAATACACGGGTCCAGGTGCCATTTTAGCTGGTAATTGGAGCTCTGGGAAGGCAGACTCACCCATTGATCTTATTAAAAAGGGGACTGAAACAGGGAGCCAGGCCAGGAGATTCCCAGGCAAAAAAAAACGCCACGAATCTCAGCACCTGCTGTTTCAGCCAACGCAGTGGGTTGCTGCACGGGAAATCACACAGATCCTGGCACCTAACACCTGGAAGATGACAGTCAACCGTTCAACTAAAAAAAAAGGCTCTGAGTCAGGGATCCAGGTGATCAGGCTCAGCTGGTCCCACCCCCACAAAAAAACAGCAATCAGAAATGCTCTGGATTGAGAGTTTCACAGCAAGCACAGCTGAACCAGGGATGGTCCAGCACTGTGGGGGAGGGGCGTCTACCATTACGGAGGCACTCCACCATTATGGAGGTAGTTTGCCATTGCAGAGGCAGCCCGCCATTGCTGAGGCAGTTCTAACTACACGCATATAAACAGGACTTCAGGGAAGTTGACACGGCAGCTGAGCAGAGCCCACAGCAGCACAGCAAAGCCTCTGCAGGCAGACAGTGACTAGGCTGCCTCCTCACTGGGCAGGGTAGCTCTGAAAAAAAAAAGGCAGCAGCACAACAGAAACTCATACATAAAACCCTAACTCCCTGGGAAAGAGCACCTGAGGAAAAAAAAAAAGGAAGGTTAAGAGTTCTGCTGCAGCAGACTTAAACGTAGCTCCCAGCAGCTCTGAATGAACAATGGAGCTCACAGCTCACCACTTGAGCTCCTATAAAGGACAGGCTGTCTCCTCAAGCAGCTCCCTGACCCCTGTATATCCAAAGAGTCACGTCATAAAAGAGAGCTCAGACTGACATCTGGCGGGTATACTTCTGGGGCAAAGATAGCAGAAGAAGAAACTGGCAGCAACCCTTACTGTTCTGCAGCCACTGCAGGTGATCCCCAGGCAAGCAGGGCCTGGAGTGGACCTCAGCAGTCCTACAGCAGAGGGGCCTGACTGCTGGAAGAAAAACTAAGAAACAGAAAGAAATAACTTCATCATCAACAAACTGGACATCCACTCAGAGACTCAGCCTGAAAGTCAACAACTACAAAGATGACAGGTGGATAAATCCACAAAGATGGGAAGAAACCAGCACAAAAAGGAGGAAAACACCCAAAACCAGAACGCCTCTCCTCCTACAAGGGATCAAAACTCCTCACCAGCTAGGGAACAAGGCTGGATGGAGAATGATTGTGATGAATTAACAGAATCAGGCTTCAGAAGGTGGGTAATAAGAAACTTCTGTGAGCTAAAAGAACATGTTCTAACCCAACGCAAAGAAACTAAGAACCTTGAAAAAAGATTTGATGAAATGCTGAAAAGAATAAACAACTTAGAGAGGAATATAAGACAATTGAGGGAGCTGACAAACACAACACAAGAACTTCGCGAAGCATACACAAGTTTCAACAGCCGAATTGACCAAGCAGAAGAAAGGATATCAGAGGTTGAAGATCAACTCAATGAAATAAAATGAGAAGGCAAGAGTAAAGGAAAAAGGGTAAAAAGGAATGAACAAAGTCTCCAAGAAATATGGGACTATGTGAAAAGACCTAATCTACGTTTGATAGGTGTACCTGAATATGATGGAGAGAATGAATCCAAGCTGGAAAATACTCTTCAGGATACTATCCAGGAAAAGTTCCCCAACCTAGCAAGGCAGGCCAATATTCAAGTCCAGGAAATACAGAGAACATCACAAAGATATTCCTCAAGAAGAGCAACCCCAAAGCACATAATTGTCAGATTCACCACGGTTGAAATGAAGGAGAAAATGCTAAGGGCAGCCAGAGAGAAAGGTCGGGTCACCCACAAAGGGAAGCCCATCAGACTCACAGCAGATCTCTCAGCA
>PVKV010029688.1:0-23252 GCA_004027835.1 Alouatta palliata | reverse complement strand
AAGCCATCATTCTCAGCAAACTGACACAGGAACAGAAAACCAAACACCGCATATTCTCACTCATAGACGGGTGTTGAACAATGAGAACACATGGACACAGGGAGGGGAGCATCTCACAATGGGGTCTGTCGGGGGGAAAAAGGGGAGGGACAGCAGGGGGTGGGGAGTTGGGGAAGGATAGCATGGGGAGAAATAACAGATACAGGTGATGGGGAGGAAGGCAGCAAATCACACTGCCATGTGTGTACCTATGTAACAATCTTGCATGTTCTTCACATGTACCCCCAAACCTAAAATGCAATAAAAATATATATATATATAAAAAAAGATAGTTCTGCCTACCATAATAAAAAATTACCTATTGTGGAAAACACACTCCTCCTTTCTAATTCCCAAAAAATTATTTTAGTATTGCTCATGTGAAAGATTGTGAAAAAACTTCTCTCAAAAATTTTTTTTTACCAGCCTGGGTATCATAGGGAGACTCTATCTATACAAAAAAATTAAAAATTAGCCAGGCATGGTGGTTCTTGCCTATACTCCCAGCTACTTGGGGGGCTGATGTGGGATGATCACTTGAACCCAGAAGGTCAAGGCTGTGAGCTGTCTTGTGCCACTGTACTCCAGCCTGCGTAACAAAGTGAGACCCCGTCTCAAAAAAAAATTTTTTTAATGTTACAGCCTCAGTTAAGAATAGTACAAAAACTGTTGATAACAGAAAAGGGTAGAAAACAGTTTTATTGTATGTTGGAAAAGCCTGGAAATAGATTTTATTGAGCAACTACTAAATAATATGTTGAGCAACTGTATTAGCGTTATAGGCCATTTGAAAGCATTATAGTTTTAAATTGTTATTTTTTTTTTTTGAGGTGGAGTTTTTCTCTTGTTGCCTAGGCTGGAGTGCAATGGCACGATCTCGGCTCACTGTAACCTCTGCCTCCCTGGTTCAAGCGATTCTCCTGTCTCAGCCTCTCAAGTAGCTGGGATTACAGGCATATGCCACCATAGCAGCTAATTTTGTATTTTTTTAGTAGAGATGGAGTTTCTCCATATTTACAGGCATGAGCCACTGCGCCTGGCTAAATTGTTAATTTTTATTCCCCACTTTTACAGTGGGATGGAATAGACTGCTTGCAAGGAAATCAGCCTGCTACCTCTGGGAGCATTTAAGCAAAGACTGAAATACCTTTCAGTATTTCTAGACAACATTTCCTTATTCAAGTCTAGACAACATAACATGAAAAGTCCCTTCCTCCTCTTCCACGCAAAGATTATATCTGATTACATTAAACACTTGACCTTGAAAATAAACTGCCTTTGTACCTAACCAAAAAAAAAAATAATAATAATTTTTTGGGAGAAGTATAGTTTACAATTATTCTAAATTTATCTCATTTTGAGAAAAAACAAATTATGAGTTTAAATTTAAAATTTATTTTTCTAAGAGTTTCTGTCAAAACCTATCAGGTTTGAAACTTCCTTGTTAAATAAGGAAAGTTATTACCTCAAACTGAAAATGTCACTGATTAACACTGGTTTCTACACACAGAATATCTGAGGCATTTTAATTAATTTACCTCCAAGTAATAAATTAATAATGTAACTCCTTTAATCCTTTTGGGCTTCTTGTGGTCTTATTCTACTCCACATTTTTAAGATTTTCTACTTGGAGCATTAAAATAGATGCTGAGTTTATTTTGCCTTTAGGTTTTCCCTTTGCTGTCTATCCTGCACCTTATTACTACGTTAACATTTTGAAATATGGTTTTATCAAGTATCTTCATTTTTGAAAATTTTCAGTGCTTTCCACACCTAGTAAAAAATGTTCTAAATGCCAAAGCTGGTAAAAACCAAAAGCAATGGCAGCAAAAGCCAAAATAGACAAATGAGATCTAATTAAGGGTTTCTGCACAGCAAAAGAAACAATCACTACAGTGAACCAGAAACCAACAGAATGGGGAAAAGTTTTTGAAATCTACCCATCTAACAAAGGACTAATATCCAGAATCTACAAAGAACTGAAACAAATTTACAATAAAAAAAAAAACCCATCAAAAAATGGGTGAAGAATATGAACAGACACTTTTTAAAAGACGACATTTATGCAGCCAACAAATGTGGAAAAAAAGCTCATCATCACTGGTCATTAGAGAAATGCAAATCAAAACCACATTGAGATACCATCTCATGCCAGTTAGAATGGTGATCATTAAAAAATCTGGAGACAACAGATGCTGGAGAGGATGTGAAGAAATAGGAATGCTTTTACACTGTTGGTGGGAGTGTAAATTAGTTCAACCATTGTTGAAGACAGTGTGGTGATGCCTAAAGGATCTAGAAATAGAAATTCCATTTGACCCAGCAATCCCATTACAGGGTATATACCCAAAGGATTATAAATCATTCTGTTATGAAGACACATGCACATATATGTTTGTTGTGACACTGATTGCAATAACAAAGACCTGGAACCAACCCAAATGCCCATCAGTGACAGACTAGATAAAGAAAGTATGACACATATACACCATGGAATACTATTCAGCCATAAAAAGGATGAGTTCATGTCCTTTGAAGGGACATGGATGAAGCTGGAAACCACCATTTTCAACAAACTGATATAAGAACAGAAATCCAACCACTGCATGTTCACACTAATAAGTAGGTGTTGAACAATGAGAACACATGGACACAGGGACGGGAACGTCACACACTGGGGCCTGCAGGGCTGTGGGGAGGCTAGGGGAGGAATAACAGGGGGTGGGGTGGGGAGACTGGGAAGGGATAACGTTAGGAGAAATACCCAATATAGATGAGGGGGGATGTAAGCAGCAAACCACTATGGCAGTGCATACCTATGTAACAGACCTGCATGTTCTGCACATGTACCCCAGAATTTAAAGTATAATTTAAAAAAAAATCATTTGAGAAACTTAAAGAAAAAAACGACATTCTATTAGGGGTGAAGAGGCTATATCTCCCTGATGCATCTCTCTGATGGCTGACTTTATTTTGTCTCTGGATAAAGTTCAAAAATCTCTTGAACAGTGAATGGACTGTACATCATCACACAATATCCCAGAAATATTGTTTCCTGCTATTTAACTTCTTGATAAGAAACCTTAATCAAATGGCAGAGTTTACACAGTAGGTACTCAGTAAATATATGTGGATGAACAAAGCTACATTCTCCAAGAAAATCTCTAATGTAACAATCAATACATTTTACAATCTAACCCAACCGATGTTCATACAGTTAACATCTGTCAGTTCAGCTCTTTTCAGTTCCATGTAATATAAGGCAACACATAAATGACTTAAACAATAGCAGCCAGTAAATGTATCATGTCATAATAAGAAGGCAAGATGTACATCAACATCAAAATAGAGAAATTGCAGTCCTGTTTTGGTTAGGATATATCTTTTTTTAATTATTTTTCTTTCTAAATTTTTATTTATTTATTTATTTATTTATTTTTTGAGAGGGAGTCACTCTGTTGCCCAGGCTGGAGTGCAATGACACAATCTCAGCTTACTGCAACCTCTGCCTCCGAGGTTCAAGTGATTATCCTGCCTCAGCCTCCCAAGTAGCTGGGATTGCAGGCATCCACCACCATGTGTCACACCCAGCTAATTTCTATTTTTAGTAGAGATGGGGTTTCACTATATTGGTTAGGCTGGTCTTGAACTCCTGACCTCAGGTGATCCACCAGTCTTCGCCTCCCAAAGTGCTGAGATTACAAGCATGAGCCACCGTGCCTGACCTATCTGTTGTTATAATAAAAACCCAAAATAACAATAACAATGGCTTAAAACATACAAAATTCTATTTCTCTCTCATGAAAACCTTTGGGTAGGTGGCCCAGGGCTGATATGTTATCCAAAGTTCAGATTACTTAGATATTTTCCCTTTATCCCCTCTTTTCTTCTGAGATGGCTTCTTCAGTTCTCACATCACAGGTTCATTTCTGAAAGGAGGTTGGGAAGGATGAAAAAAGGAGAAATAGTGCACATCCTTCTCTTTTAGGGGCTTCATCCAGACGTTGCCCATGGTCCTTCTATTGCCTTGAACTCAGTCACAGGGCCACGTAACTTAAAGAAAGCCTGAAAAATATTGTTTGTAACTAGTGGTGGTTCTATGTCGAGATGTAACTTCTATTGCTATAAAAAAGGATTGTGAATTTTGCAGAACAATGTGCAACAGCTTTGTTAAGAAGCCTGGCTTTTTTATTTTTGTTCCTCGAAGACTGAAATAGTCTCCTCTTCCAAAAGGCACAGGCCATGTGAAGGAGGCTGGATACCTGAGCAAGAGCAGGGTGACGACGGGAAGAGAGGGGAAAGGGCTATGGCGTGGGCATCCACACCTGTCTACCGCGATCCTCATTCCTGAGTGCAAACTTTCTTCTCTAGCCAACCTCGATGATTTATTACCTCATAACCACATTTTGTGCACAACTAAACTAATGCAAGCCCTTGCCTTCCCTCCACATAGAAGTGAATTCCACCTCCTTCCAGGCTACCCAAATCTAAACTTTCTTTCAAAGATTTGTTATTCCATAAAACTTTTGTGCATGCATAAACCAGTGTCCTATGATCCTAAGTCTGTACCAGTATTTCTAATATCTGGCATATATAGACTTGCTAATTACATTTGCATGAATGAATACAAATTCTTGAGAATGAAACTTTCTTTATTCTTTGTTTCTCTAGAGTTCGTTTTAGCGTGTCTTATGTGGAGCGGAAGAATGACTGATGTAAAAGATCTTAGTGTTATTTATTTAGGTTTAACACAGTTCAACCTGGAGACAGATGAATAAACAGATGGTTCTGCAGGTTCTTCTCCTGTGAGCCAGCGATCTTTCAAAAGACATTTTATTTACAAAACAATGAGGAATAGATTGAAAAAGTATAACTCTAAGTAAATTAACAAAATGAGATAAAGTGAACTCTAGCTTATTATAATAAAAAAAAGATTAAAAGGTAGAAAACCCAAGTTAAGTTGCTTATATCATAATAGTGAAATTAATGATCAGTAGATGTGGACCAAATATGCTTGATTATTTTTTTAATGAAAAGTTTGGACATAATGTAGGAGGTACAGTAAATATCTTAGCAGTGAAATATTTCTATAAATAAATGCTGGTGGAAGGCGCTCCATCAATATCACTTTAGCATTTCTAGTTTTACCACTATAATGTTATGTAGTAATAAAATATTAAATTAGTTACTGGAATTGTGATTACTTTTCTATATAATTTACATTTGAATAAAATAAATAGAAGGCAGAATAAAATAAATAGAAGACACACCATAGAGAATACCCTTTCAACTGAAATCAATATATAATTAGTATAGAAATAAAAGTACTCAAATATTATTGAGATCAATGTAGAAAGTAATGTAGAAGGAAATACTATGATTATGGAAACATTGCTGAGAGTCAACAGTATGAAAAATAGTATTTAAAAAAAACCAAGCACTCTAAATGTATTTCTTGTCTTAATTAGCAGAAATAAAATTTCATGCTGGAATGAAGGGAAAAAAATCAAAAATTAAGGAGGAAACTTATACTAGAATAATAACATAAATCATTTTAAATAATAGTCCAATCATTTACAAAAATAAGCTATCAGTAACCTAGAAGCGGTCTTTTCTAAAGTTTAGAACAGGGCATAGTTAATGTCCAGGTGTCAAACTGGTATTAGTCTAAAAGCAAATTAAATATCCTAGCACTGTTATTTGTATGCAATCTAGGCAGGGGAAAGCCTTAGCTAACTCTAAGATTGAGAATGCTGAACTTGATTTTACGATGAAATGAAACTGACCTTATAGTCAGTGATCACTTCTGTGAATTACGTGAAGTCTACAATCAGGTTCAGAAATGATTTAACTTACTAAATGACATTACAAAGATGATTGTATGTCACTCTGAGTGCATCAGATTAAAAATGGTAGGAGGACCTATGGAAAAGTAGTCTTAGGAGAAATGACTGAATAGAAAGTGTTTGCCCTGGCTGCATGCCATGCTGTCTTCTCTCCTTGTGCCCGCTTCCTGGGCTGTTTCTCCTCCTACTCAGCATTTGTGTTCTGCTTTGCGCCCCGCCCCCCTACCGCTGCAGAGAAATACGATGCTCTAGAGCCTTGTTATTGGAAGCCTGGTCCTCTGACCGACCACATGAGCATCACCCGGGACCTTGTTAGGATTTCAGAATCCCAGACTCCAATCCTGACCTCAAGAATCAGAATCTTAAGATTTTCAAGAGATTCCTATGCACACAAAGTTTTGAGAAACACTGTTTTTGAGTCCCAAGGATCCGGTTTATACAGAACAGCAAGCTATTCTGATAAACACTGCACTGTTCATGGCTGTTTGGTTCCACCAGAACACATTTCCATGTGGATTTCTGGAGTCATGGTGGTATGACTATGGTTTTCATGTCAAGTTTTACAAAACCAAATGTGGTTTCAAAGGTAACTCAAAGATTTAATTTTATTTTAAAATGTCTGTTTTAACTTTTAAACACTGTAGATGAAAAACACCTTCAAAGCGCCTTGATGATTACCAGTGAATTCAGTTATGCTGTCAGGCTAACATTTTTTAGATTTGAAATAAAATTTCTTCCACTATCCCTGCTTAATTAAGTAATACTCATACACTACAATGTAAGCTACTACAAACAAACAAATCTGGTACCGTTTGCAGTTTCTTCTATTTGTAAATCCCAAATTTCCCAATGCTTTGTAATTAAAATCAAGTTCAGAAATAAAAGAGATGCTATGGATAAAATAAAAGTACAACTGTCATCCATAGCCCTGTAGTGAATTGTGACATCCATCTAAGCAGCCACTCTGTCTATGTGGATTTATTTCACATTAAGTAATTGCAACCCACTTGACCTTCCAAAATATAGCTTTCATTTGTCTTGTGTATTGGAGTCTAAATAAATGTTATTTGAATAAAATGAATTTTGATTCTAAAACATTTTGAAAGGCTGTAACAAAAGTGCAATTCCAATGGAGAAGGCAGGGCTTCTTCTGGAATCCCTTGATCACAACAAATTGACACCTGTGAACTTCTCCCCTGTATCTTCCTGATTGCAGTCAAGTCATTCTCAAGTAGAAGCAGTTCAGTCATTTTGATTCATTTTTTATGTGAATCAAACTTTCAAGCTAGGACATGCCAGGAAACAAATTACACATTCCCTGTGGCCTACTAAAAAAAATTAGTTTATTAGAGCAAGAGTCTGGATTTGAGAATAAAATCATAGAAACAAATAATGTGTATTTCTCACAGTAAAAGAGATACTTGTTCTGAAATTACTTCAATTTCTTTGTGGTGTAACTTTCTAACACTGCATTCATCCATTCTTTCAATCAATGTGTCCATAGGCGGTTACTGAGTGTGCACCTAGTTATGTAAAAGATTGTAAGATAAAAACCCCTAATTGTAGGAATCTCAGTTCAGAAGAGACAGGTGCTCAACACACCATTACTAAGCAATGTAATAATAGTGTATTGGACATAGGTTACTGGTTCTAGGAAATAATAGGAAAGGGGCTGCTAGGTTAATTAGTATTTTATTTTGCTTGGTAACTGGCCCTAACTTTTAAAAAAATATGTATGGTGATAGGGTTTGCAATTATATTTGAATCAAGTTGGTTTGGAAATAAAGCGTTTTCTACCATTAAGAATTACAATGTCCATAATCATCATAGGGAGAATGTCAGTTTTAAAAATAAGAACTGGCTGGGGATGGTGGCTCATGCCTGTAATCCCAGCACTTTGGGAGGCTGGGGCAGGTGGATCACTTGAGGTTAGGAGTTGGACACCAGCCTGACCAACACGGTGAAATTCTGTCTCTACTAAAAATACAAAAATTAGCCAGATGTCATGGTGCATGCCTGTAATCCCACCTACTCAGGAAGCTGAGGCAGGAGAATCACTTGAACCTGGAGGCAGAGGTTGCAGTGAGCCAAGATGGCACCATTGCACTCCTGCCTGGGTGACAGAGCAAGACTTTATCTCAGAAATAAATAATAAAAATAAGAATTATAAAAAACAAACAAGAGAAATATTAAAGTTCCATCTAAATTAAAAAAATTACTTTTAAAGAAATTCTTAATACTGAATTTTGGAAGTGTAGTTGGACCTCTATATTTGTGAATCCATCTGTGAATCCAACCAATGGCAGATAGAAAAGAAACAATTTTAAAAAAATACAATGATAAATCTAAGTAATGTAGAGATGATTTAAATTATATGGGAGGCTGTGCATAGATTATATGCAAATACTGTACCATTTTATAACAGGGACTTGAAATGCATGAATTCAGTTATCTATGGGGTGGGGGGTGGGGTAGAACAATCCCCCCACAGATACGGAGGGATGACTTGTATTCATTTAGTCTTACTTGATGGTATAGGCTTTTTGTGTGTGTGTAAGAACACAGTAATCTTTTCTATCATGGAGATGATTTTCCACTTTGCCCATTATTTACACCACCTTTAGATTCCAGCCTGGTTTTCCTTTGCTACTCACTACACTTCTGCACTACTTCTGAATTAATTGATATAATGGGCTGATGTGAATTACTTTCAATATTAGGCTGAGCTAATATTAACCACGATAATTTAGAAAGTAAATATACCATACAACATCATATGCATACTGAATTCCAAAAGTAAGTATCAAGGATGTTTTAGTTTGATGTCATTTTGAAGTGTCTAGCCCACTGTTTCCTTCCATGATACAGAAAGCCACCTGCTCTGGATGTAAACACCTTCTGCCACGTATGGCTGGATGCCTCAGGGCCCATACAGCATAGTGGCTATAGGAAAGGTCGGACCACCTACTGCTTTCACTCTTCCACCTCCTTATCAGTGCGTTTTTCACCTATTCTACGCACAATATTCAACATTTTAATAATGAACATACAACGCTTCTTTTCAGGCCCAGGCGAAGTGTTCTGAACTTTATGAAGTTCTTTATTTATTATCCACCTGTAACTCCTCTACTATCCAAATTTCTATTTCATAGCTCTTTTATGACTCATCAAATTCTTCTGGGTTTGCATTTTTCATGAATCAGATCCCCACCCCGCCTCCACCCGAATTATAAAATATTTGGAGATGAAGCATCTTTGTAGCCTTGATAACACGAAGCCCTAATTTTATAAAAAGTAAGTGTCTATTAAATTTAGGGTGAATTTTCCATTCCTCATAATCATTCAACAAGATGCTTTTGTTTATATTGTATCTTTCCCCGATGTTCTTCCTCTCATTTTCTTCTCTTGTAGTCCTGTCCCTTTATTGAGTCTCAACCTAAAAACTTTTAATGGTGCCCAAAACATACATGTGATTCCTCGTGTGAAATCCAGTAGTACTTTATTTGTCCCTGCATTATGTTGTTTTTCATTTCTTCCTTGCACGGTAGTTTTCATACATATTACATCTACTTGTAGATAAACTATAAGCTCTTCTGCAAGGCTGTAAATACAATGTTAGTCATCTGTTTTCCATAGTGCTGTGCCTAAAGCAAGCGGTCAATCAGTGTTTGTTGTGGGAGTAAAGGTTTGTAAAAAACTTGCCGAAGAACAGCACAGCTACTCAGAGCCGGGGGGCTCCATGCCAAACTGAACCAACCCCTGCTACAGATGGTTTTAGGCATGGCTAATGGTAAATCGAGAACAGGAGCTGGAGATTGCTATTGCTGAGGCCAGCTCTATCAGATTTTGTAGCAAGGAACTACTAGGGAATTATGCTAAAGGGGTTGCTTGCAGGGTAGCTTTTTATCTGTCCTTTACCAGTGACCCATGATTATAGATTCCGCTCTTTTAATCTGGAAGAGTCTTCCTATTTTTGACAGTTCCTTACTAAAGTCTAGATGTCTTTTGTGAATTCTGGCACATGACAATGAATACCTTTGTTATCTGTGAGCATCTTAACCAGGATTATTAAAAAAAAAGTCATGTCATGGGGTAGATGAAGAGAGGAATTGATGGGAGAGATGAGGGATGGAACCAGGAGAAAGGAAAGGGTTTGTGCCATTGAAACAGGGGTGTTTCAGGACAAATTTCAACTGCACAATTTCTGAGGAACAGTCAAGCTGTGCCCTGGAGGCTGTGTTTCCATTTGTTGGCCTACTATTTCCTGCCTATTAATTAACTATTAATACTTCACGAACATTATCTCCAAACCTAAAATTACCTGTAAGATAGAGATCATTGTCCTGTTTTTCAAAGGTGAAAACAAGGTTCAAATAGATTAAGTCATCACAATTAGTTATCTTAATGAAAAGATATAAATTTGAACACAAAACCTGTTTTTTCCCCTATGTTATGCTTGCTGCCTCTTTAAGCAGGCTGCTTTTATTATCCAGCGGGAAATAGGGAGAGGTGTTTGGAAGACTTAGAAATCCTTTCTTTCTCGTTTAGTTAATTTTCATTGCTGTTGTCATGGCATTATTTCAAAAACTCAAATTGCTATGAAAAACTTGGTGATGCCCCTCTTTAAGTCAGTATTTGACTTAATAAAGAATAGAATAAAATAAGAAATAAGACAGCTTATCTTCTATCTTTCACCAGGAGGAAACTTAGCTGCTGTCTTTGTTTTGAGGTAAAAGAAAAATAAAATGAATCTGTGGTATTCAAATAAATCCCTCAGTTGTTTGTTAGTGTCTACTGTTTACTCAAAAATGGGAAGCACCAGGCCTGTGATATATCATCTTTGTTATGCTTGGCACCTTCCATCATGAATCATATTAATCTGCTTAAACTAACAAGGATTAATTACCTTGGTAAGACAACCTGGCATTGAAATGATATATTGCCCAGACAGCTTGGAATTTGGCCACTCATAAATCTCATTTGTTGTTGGTTTATTTCTGTTTGTCTCTTTCTCTGACAGATGTGTGCCCAATCACTGTGAGCATGGTGGAAAGTGCTCGCAAACATGGGACAGCTTCAAATGTACTTGTGATGAGACGGGATACAGTGGGGCCACCTGCCACAACTGTGAGTGCCAATTTATCTCACTTTAATCCTGTAATTGCATGAGCATCTCAAGTTTTCAGCTATGCTTTAAAGCTCAGCAACCTGAATAATCCACGTAATACATCACTCGAATCTGGAAAACCAAGATTCTGTTGTCATTTCTCCAAAAAATAGCATTCTACCTGTTAAAATGTGTTCTCTGGTGGCAATTGACTCAAAAAGAAGGTCCAACATTTCCACTGTTCCATAAACATGTAGTTGAGATTGGAAGGCCAAACTTGGATTCACCTCTCTGCGTCTAACCTATGTCTGTTTGGGTTGATTGTTTGGGAAATTGTGTTAGTGTGATGTCTCTGACTGGACTCTCATTTATCAATTAATCAGAGAGGGAGACAGAGTGTAATTGGAACATTTAGTTTCTGGATGATAGCTGCCTCATGCTTTAGCCCAACTATTTGGCTACCTTTATTTAGATAAAAGAAATGAGTCAGAAATGGAATATCTAAAAGTTAATAGATGTAAAATGAAAACATAAGAAGGCAAAAATATTTTTAAATGGCAAAAATAAAAAGTAATATGCAAAAATGATTAGTAAAACATAAATATGCCTTGCTTTTTATAATAGCTTTATTCCAAAAGGTTAAATAAATATAAATTTTTTTACTTAAAAAAATTCTTAGTTTAATGCTAACTCTATAAATGTAGTATTAATTTTCCAATAATGCATCGCCATTTGCAAAGCACTTTTGAAAACAAAGCACTTTTGAAAACAGATTTGGCATAAATCATAATTAAGAGAAGAGAATCAACTGTTGGGTAGTGTGTGCATATGTCTGTGCCTGTGTGTGTGTGGGGGGGGGGGGAGAGTGAGAAAAAAAAAGAATTCAGCCTTCTTTCAATATGCCCAAACACTGAAACTCTAATATCTAAACCCTCTGATTATACGAATAAAATGCTCTTCATTTTACTTTTAGGAAATAGTGACAAGAAAACTATCTCAGAGTAGAGCCCTGGGTACAGTAAAAATGTCATACAAGTCTCTAATCCTTTCCATTGTGTTATTTGTAGTAATATGCAGCAAGAAATCATGTTTTGAATGTATTGTAAAATGTTGACTTAAAATGTTGCACACATTTATTTATTTAGGTAGATATTCAAAAACAAGAGGCAAAGGAAATCTTTATAAAACTAACAATGGGAAGATGTCAAGAAGGTCAAAATAGACACTCAGTAGATTCATTATATATGTTTACATATTTGAAAGTATTTTAATGAATAAAGGACAAAAATGATATCAAGATTAATTCAAAGAAAAGAGGTATAACTAAAATTATGCCTTACGAATCACATCGAAATATTATAAACTTTCAGCATGTGACATTCATTACATAAATAATGATGCTAAAATTACATAACTTTGATGAAACTGGGTACCTTCACTCCATCTGTATAATTTGTATTGTGTATTATAAATACCATATTGAATCACAAGGGATCTTGTTCCTGAAATATGGTAATGCTAACCAATGGTCAAGAGCAAGAATTCTGTGGTGGTTGCAAGGATTTTCTATCTCACTGATGACTTTTATAATGAATTGAAAGGCAAGTTATTCTTTTTTTATGTATCTGCTTCCATCATTAAAATACACAGCAAAAATACAAAAAATTTTTAAAATGTATGCTACTGGTTGAGTAGTTGAGGTTTGTTTTGTTTAAGGGTAATTACTCCAAGGATTAGAAATATCTTAAGTGTGTTTAGGTTCGGTGCTAGTTGGCAGTTCAAAACGTTTTTAATGTAGGAAAATTGTCTTTTGTTCTGCTGCTCCTTCCTACTTTTTCCTTGCTCCATTTTTTGGATCTTTAGAAGCAGAATCATATAATAAGACTGGGCACAATGGCTCACACCTGTAATCCCAGAACTTTGGGAGGCCTAGGCAGGCAGATCATGAGGTTAGGAGTTCAAGACCAGCCTGGCCAACATATCAAAACCCCATCTTTACTAAAAATACAAAAATTACCTGGGCATGGTGTGCGTGCCTGTAATCCCAGCTACTCGGGGGGCCAAGGCAGGAGAATTGTTTGAACCAGGACCCGGAAGGTGGAGGTTGCAATGAGCCCCGTACTCAAACCTGGGCTACAGAGAGAGACTTTGTCAAATAAATAAATAAATAAGCCTGAGCTTTTGTTGTCTTCTCCAAATGAAGCCAAAATTTTGAATATCAAATGTGTGCATGAATAGAGGTGAAAAGACCTGTACTGCGTAATACAAGAGAGAGTTGGCTGGAGACTATTTTGTTTTGAAAAATATACATTGTAGCTATTTGAAGGCCATTTGCCTCCTAATAAGCTGAAAGGCTTGATATAGTCTCACCCACATGGAATTGCTAAAAATTTCACACAGCACATAATGTAAGAAGATATAATGTATGCCATTCAGTTCCACACAGAATGAACAGTTTTATGTTTTTACTAAATCAGTAACCACATTCATAGCAAGAAGATCAAATTGAAAAGACCCCAGTTTCTGACGTTTCTGATGCTAGCTATAAAATCGTCAGGCCTTGTGCCTTTGTGGTAAATCATTTTATTTTTCTTGGACTTTCTTCGACTGAAGTCTCTTGGCTTTCTAAAAACCAATGAGCTGAGATTTGTAGCTGCTTATTCTGTGTGCTGTGGGTTTGAAACTTGCAAGTTATATAAAATATTTTGCTTCATTATTTCCTGCAGAAGACCAAGCATTCATCTTGAAAAGAAATTACGCTAATTATTTAAAATGGTTTTTTTATTAAAAAAAAAAAAAACGCAACTAACTAAAATCTAAAGTTTAACATGACCAACCATTTGCTAGAGTTTCAAACATTACAGGTTACAGTATTTTGCCACTCTTTCTACACCATCCCAGGCTTGGTCAGGTTGAGACAGTGGTGTTATGAGTGACCTGTGATCATCCAGGCTAGAAGCTCTAGTTCAAGATGGAACAGAGAAACCCTTTTGCTTGTTCACACTGCCTTGTGTTGACTTTGACGCTACCATTTTCTAACTTGTACCCTAGGCCATTTCAATTATTTGAGCTTCAGTTTTCTCTTGTATGAAATAGATAAGTAACAGTGCTCAGCTCATCAAGCCATTGAGAGATTAAATGAAATGACTCACTGAAGATGCTGAGGAAAATTTTGGCATATGTGGTACTCAATAAATTTTTGTCATTTCATCCCTTTCAGAGCAGTTGTCCTTTTGCTCTGAACTTCTATACCGATAATTGCTCACATCACACAATTCATCTCTTAATTTCATGTCGCCATACATTGTTTGCTATCACTTATATGGCAGATTTGGACTGCAGTAAATGATAGGTTTCCATAGTATTTTTCTCCAGAAGAATTTAAGAGCATTAAGAGAAATCTGTATACTTCCTAAACCTATGTCTTTTTTTTTTTTTCATTTGTTGGTTTGTTTATACATGGGGACTTTGTTTTTACATAAATTATCTGCAGGGCTTAGAGGATTGTCATTCATGAACCACTCCCCTGAGGAGCCAGGATGTCTCCCTTTGGGTTGAGGAGACAATCCCGTAAAGCCAAAGATCACGGAAGACAGATCACAGAAAAGGGAAAGCCAGTTTTTATTGTTTAAAAACAAAAGAGGTTAGTTAGTTTGTGACAAAATGCAAATACATTAAACTGTTGCAGTTTTATACTTGAAAAAATTTTCTTATATAGGTATTCCACTCTCAGTAAATCTCTTTAGAACTGACTAGTAGCATATGTGAACACCAAACCATGACTAGAGACTAAAGTGATCATGTTGAATAGTTTGTGTGTGTCCATTGTATTGACTTATCCCTGCTTCACTCTCCCAAAAACACTGGAAGAATGTGTCTTGGTAGGAAAACTTCATGTTTCTAGCTGCAGTCTTTCCTCTTAGCAGTGCTATATAGATACGTTCCAGCTGATCTCCAAGCTTTGCAATACTTCAAATGCTCTTTAGTATCTAAACATCATCTTGTTTTTACACATACGTTCCTTACATTTTCACAATTATTTTACATCATTTAGTTTACATAAATTAAAAAATATCCCTTATCTCAAGGCTTAGTAGATTATTTTTTTATCTCCTTAATATGCTGCTGGGTCCTCTCAGACTTCAATCATTCTTATATATACTATTAGGTCCTTATGTGAAACTGCTTTAAAAATTCCATAGCATATCCTCAATAATATAAAAACTTTTGGCTGTTAAACGAGTGCAAGAGGTTAAAGGTTAGTAGTTTAGTATTTGACAAAAATAAGCAATGTTAGCCTTGGAAATTTATTAAATGCCATATATGCATTCTGACAGGCAATGTTTTTGCAGATATTTTTATTAAAGTAGAGAGTTTCAAATTGCCCAGATATATAGACATAATGTTTCCAGTGGAAACAGTAGGAGGTAAACTAGATGACCTATGTAATTCTCTTTTAATTTTAAAATCATGTGATTTAAAAAATCTGAAATAGTAGTAAGGAACATGTCCTGATGTTGCCAAATAAAGCAAAAGTAAAATTTTTTCTAGCCAATGCTAGAGAAAAATTTAAATGGAAAAGGTAACAATTCTACATGCTATATGCTGGAGCATTCCCTCTGGGTTCATCAATGTATAAGCTGTAAATTGTGTTGTACCTTATTACAGCACACATGAGAAGCACACTGGATTTCAACAGCACATACCATGTTGCTTATAAACCATTGTACCTATAGGTGATTTAATTCAAAGAATAACTTAATCCTACTTGCTGTAGTCACACCAACATAGGGCATAATGACCTAGATTTATTAGCACAAAGAAACTTGGTGTCTCTGTCCGTTTGGAGTTTCTACAACTTAGGTATCAGTGATAACTTGGAGTTTGAGTATTGCTACAAAAACAGTCACTGGGTAGAATTGTGTTGGATATTGTCTTAGTCCATTCACACACTACTATAAAGTCATACCTGAGACTGGATAATTTATAAACAAAAGAGGGTCAGTTGACTCACAGTTCCACATAGCTGGGGGTGCCTCAGGAAACTTACAATCATGGTGGAAGGTGAAGGGGGGGTAAAGACCTTCTTGATACGGTGGCAGGAGAGAGAATTTCAAGTAAAGGGGGAAGAACCCCTTAAAAAAACTATCATCTTGTGAGAACTCACTCACTATCCTGAGAACTCACTCACTTCCATGAGAACAGCATGGAGGAAACTTCCCCCATGATCCAATCACTTCCCTACCCTCAACATGTGGGGATTACAGGTCCCTCCTGCAACAGGTGAGGATTACAATTTAAGGTTAGATTTGGGTGGGGACACAGAAGCCAAACCATATCAGATGTCTAAAATAAAACATAGATATTTCACTGTGGGGAATTGGAATCCATCCTTTGGGGCAAGTCCACCTGGATTGCCAGGTCCTACTTGGTATGGCCATGTCTCTAACGTGATTTCTTCCCCTACTTCTCCCCCCATTCTCCCCTTCAGTGCACTGGCCTCCTTTCAGTCTTGGATGTGTGCCCTGCACTCTGACACATTTCCCTTCCTATACCACTGCTCCCACCACAGGACATTCGCACATCTCCTTCTCTGCTTTGTCTAGGACATTTCTACTCCTCTCTTAGATTTCAGCTCAACAGTCATCTCAGAAAAACTTTCCATGACCCTGTCGTTAGGTCAAATCCTCTTAATCTAAAACACACATCTCTCTTAGCAGTGGCAGTGGTTACGATTTTGCACTTATTATTCATAATTATTTAATAATATCTGTCTCTTCCACTGGACTATACATATCTGGCAGGAGATCTTGCCACATTTCACCTACCATTTTAAACCAGAGGCTTGCCCAGCACAGAATATGCATGCAGTGAGTATAGACTGCCTTCAAGCATTCATGAATGTCAAAGAGTATTCAGAGCATCAAGTGTTTTCTTTAAATTTTATTCAATGCCCTTTATACAACTTTATGAAGGTAGTGAAGCTATAAGGAGAGAGTAAAGTTAAAGGGGAGAAAAGAAAAATAGAATAAAGTACAGTAACAAATAAAATGTGGATAAACGGAAGGCAGAGAGGGTAGTGACAATAATAATAGCAGAAACTACCACAAGACATTAAACATTACTCTAAGAAATTATAAGGAGGAGTTCAATATATTAGCAAAAAAATCTACATATTTCAAATTATCTTTAAGGAAAATACCGTGCGGTGTTAAGACAACCCATTCATTACTGTAATTTGTGAGATCTATGACACTGTAGTAATAGTATCAAAGAAAGTTGCAACAAAAATGGTATCTTAAATTAGCAGTCTCCAACCTTTTTGCCACCCGGAGCCAGTTTTATAGGAGACAGTTTTTCCACAGACTGGTGGGGGGAAAGGGGGAGAGGATGGTTCAGGATGAAACTGTTCCACCTCAGATCATCATGCGTTAGTTGGATTCTCATAAGGAGTACACAGCCTAGGTTCCTCACATGCACAGTTCACAACAGGTTTCAGGATCCTTTGAGAATCTAATGTTGCCGCTGATCTGACGGGAGACTGAGCTCAGGCAGTAATGCTCGCCACCTGCTGTGAGGCCCAGTGCATAACAGATTGGGGACCCTTTATATCATAGAGTTTGATCCAATACTATACTGGCTGATTGGAGGAGCTATACTAAAATAGGTACAGATATGTTTAAATAATGCCTAGTACATGGCAAGTAGTTTATTTTAAGCTGTGTATAAAATTTGAATAACATGAACATAGCAATCTTTTGATTTATCATGTGATATTATACATGTATCCTTGCTGCAGGGAACTTACGGAAAGGGAAAAATCACTCAGGGTTTGAAATTAGATGTCCTGATGTCAAACCCTCAGATTCTCAGGCTATTTGGGCAAATTTACTTCTCCATCAGTTGACCAGGTTTAAGTTTCAGAGAAATGACTGTGTCCGTACTTTCTAAATCTCCTGTTTTCCTCAGACACTCTTGTTGCGTTAGTGTCCATTTCACGCATACTTACAGAAGGTGAAGTCAGCTTTTCCAGTCCATGCCACAGGTTACTTGACAGCAATGAAGTAAGAAATATTCAGATTCAATCACCTTCCTCCCCATCTCTTTTCCCTGCCTCCTCTGTGCTATCTTGGTTTTGTGTTTTTAGACAAGCCATTTAATGCCTCTAAACGTGTTTCCTCTTGAAAATTCAATGAGATATTGTTTATTAAGTGCTTTTCACATTTAGAAAATGTCCAGCTTTTTAGGAACTATGCCACTGTGTTTCAAAAAAGACTAGTCAAATTTTACTTTGAGTATAAGTTGCACATACCAATCAGTATATTCTTCATTCAGTACACACACCGTATTTTCATATCAATGATTTTCAATGTAAAGATCATAGGATATCTCAATATTTAGGTAAATGTTCATTGAAAAGATAAAGCATTTTATTAGAAAATATAATAGCCACACTGGCTGATTTATATGCATGGGGTACATCTACTCTTTCTAATCTAGATACGATATTATGCAGTCAGATTTTGCTTCCGTGTTATCAAGTGAGCAACTGCTAGATTCTTCCAGTTTTACCTCCCATCCCATTCCCACACCATGACCTGTGTCAGATGTTCAGTGTGTCCCAGTTATTAAGGAGTGACTATGGGACACAACTGCAGGACCATAGAACAATAGGATCCATATTCCTACCATCACTTATTCATTCTTCAGTATGTTGAGAGCTGACTCCATTCCATATATGGAATAGATGCTGGAGTGTGAAGTGGAGAATGGAAGACGGCAGAAATACTAGGATGTTGCCCCCTTCAAAACAAAGGTATAGTTTCACTAAAAGTAGAAGTTCTTATCACCTTATTTCCACATCTCTGGTTCACCAGGATTGTGATCTTGGAATAAATTTTACTGCAAGCTTACCTCTTAGAATCTAGCTTGGTATTTTTCATGTTTACAAAATATGGATACATAGGGGAAAATAAAATTATTTAATATTTTGTCACAAATTATTTGTTTTAAGCAATTATTTCAGCTTTTCAGATTGTATTTTCAAATGATTCGTTTTGCTTTGTTTCTGGGTTTGTTTGTTTGCTTGCTTGCTTGTTTGTTTTACCAGATGGATAGGGAGGAATCAGAGTGAGGTGGTATAGCTTCAGCATGGTGCTTGGTAGAGAATGTGGTTTTCAATAGAATATATACAAGTAAAATATTAATAAGCCCTTGCTCAGTTGTATGTATTCTCTAGAGGAAAAGCTCACTTTCTCACCAGAGTTAAAGCATTGGGAGCAAAGGGAAACAGTGGCAAGTGGTGTCACTTCCTGAAATCACACTTACTGCACAAAGAAACAATCCTCCCTGCCTTTCCTTTACTCTCATATTCATCTGGTGCCTACAGATAAAATAAGTTGGAAAGAACTGGGAAAGTACTACCTGGGTAGAAATATTGGACGGGGATTTAAAGGCTATTCTATCTTTCAACTACAACCAAAATAAATTACACTGGATTAAAATAGTGCAGGTCATTTGGAGAAACACAGCCCAAAGACCTTTACATTTCTGAGGCAGACCAAATTTCAAATTAATCCCTTCTTTCATGCCTTGCCTTGGAATGATGACCAAGATTAAACATAGAGGGAAAGGATTTAATTTCAGTTTTACAAAGACTCTTTCAATAGTTTCAAAAATATGTCTTTCTCTTTGAGTCTTTGCAAAAAAATACCAAAGTTGATCTGCAAATGCATATTGAAAAACAGTGTGCTGTAGAGACACGCTGTGATCCTATGAACTTCCCTGAAGCTATAAAATGCCAGTGCTAGGTCTTGAGGGAGCTAGCATTATTCATTAAACTCCCTGTAGTTTGAATCCCAGTGTATGTTTTATCCAAGGTTCAGAGTGAAGAGAAAAAGGAATAGAAAACACCGATTTTAACACATTTGTCAGGTTGCATTACGGAAAAAGAGAATATAGGGAAAGAGGCGAGTTTAATTTGAAGATAAGAAAGAGAACTTCAGGAAGGTTTATATCTGCTCAAAAAAGAAAAGGAAGGAGAATTAGAGTAAAAATAATATGTGTCTCTCCTCATTCTTTTTAACTTCTCCCAAATCAAACTGTTTGGTTTCTATTTTGACATTAGTCACTAAGTTTCTATGACAAATCTTTGGCTTTTCAAAGTTGGTGTATAGGATTATCTTTAAATGATAGGTAGTTTCAATTCATTCAACAATATTATGCATCTCTTTTGTATGAAAACACTATGTAAAAACAAAAGCATAGATGAGAGCCATTTTCCTTAAGTATACAAGGCAGTGTATTTTTTTTTTTTTTTTTTTTTTTTTAGATGAAGTGTTACTCTGTGGCCCAGGCTGGAGAGCAGTGGCACTGTATCGGCTCACTGCAACTTCCATCTCCTGGGTTCAAGCACTTCTCCTGCCTCAGCCTTCCAAGTAGCTGGGATTATAGGTGCCCACAACCACATCCAGCTAATTTTTAGTAGACACAGGATTTCACCGTGTTGGCCAGGCTGGTCTGGAACTCCTAACCTCAGGTGATCCGCCTGCCTTGGCCTCCCAAAGTGCTTGAATTACAGGCATGAGCCACTGCACCCAACCCACAAGGTAGTTTTAAAAGAAAACAGGATACATAATAAAAAAGCATTAATACATTATAAGAAGGTAACAGATATTTATGTGTCCAGCTAGTATCAAGGTAAGCATGCAGCATATGAGAGAGAGAGAACAATGTGAACTAAGATATTTGGGAAGACATTCAAGCAGGAACTGAACTCTGAGCTAAGTTCCTTTCAGAGTTCTGTAGACAAACAGACTAATTGTTAAATATACAAACATTTTTTGAATTGATTGTTTACCCTTGATGAATCTTGGTAGATTGAACCAGACCATGGTGGGAGAATTTATGTCAGGGAAATGACAAACTCTGTAAATCAAGATACTTTTAATAGAGCTGATTTACTAGCACACTACTGCCCTGCTTCATTATTAATAAAACAAGAATAATAGTATATGCCTGCCAGTATTATTGTGAAGGGTTCAGATTATATGTAAAATGTCTAACCTGTTGTCTACAATGTAGTCAGTTCTCAATAGATGATAGCCATGGTTGTAAATGTAATACTGTGAAGAGACTGGTCTTGTCAAAGGAGCAGCAGGGGGCGGGACTGAGTAATGGGTGAAGCTAGCCAGAAGACGGTGGTTTCTCAGCACCTCTGTATCAAAGGATAACTTCGATGCTGTTCTTCATAAGTGATTTTTTAAAGTCATGAAACAACTTATATCCATTAGAACAGGGGTCCTCAGCCCCCACAATACCAGTCCGTAGCCTGTTAGGAACTGTGCCACATAGCAGAAGGTGAGCAGTGGTGGAATGAAGCTTCATCTGTATTTCCAGCCACTCCCCATTGTTCACATTACCACCTGAGCTTCACCTCCTGTCAGATCAGGGGCAGCATTAGATTCTCAGAGGAGCACGAACCCTATTGTGAACTGCACATGCCAGGGATCTAGGTTGCATATTCCTTATGAGAATCTAATGCCTGATGATCTGTCACTGTTTCCCATTGCCCCCAGATGGGGCCATCCAGTTGCAGGAAAACAAGCTCAGGGCTCCCACAGATTTTGCATTATGGTGAGTTGTATGATTATTTCATTATTCATTACAATGTAATAATAATAGAAATAAAGTACAAAATAAATGTATGCACTTGAATCATCCCAAAACAATCCCCTACTTCCTGATCTATGAAAATTTGTCTTCCATGAAATCAGTTTCTGTTGCCAAAAAGGTTGGAGAATGCTGCTTTGGAAGAAAGAAATGTCATTGAATGATATTTAAGTTTTCTCATAAGAGGCTATTGGCTCTCAGTTATTTCTGAAGTAAGGAGAACTGATAAGGCTGCTGAACAATGCTTATGGTGCATTTTTGAAAACCATTTGGATAATTTGATGTCATTTCTTTAACTGTTAACATTTCTTTACTGAAAGTGGCACAAATGCATTTATTTTACTAAAGTATGCCTCACTTATTTAGCTTACAGTATGATCTTAGGTAAAAAAGCTAATTTTATATTCCTTTGTGACTGTTAAACTAAATCTGGTATAATGAGATGCTTCCTCCCCTCAGGAGTGGTCCAGCTGTGACTTAACTGCATCAAATTTATATCTTCTGAAATTAAGACACCTGAATTTGTTTGCTAAACTCTATGAAAAAACTACTCAGTAAGGAATCCCTTGACTTTACACCATTCACAGGAAGAAATTCTGAAAGTTGAAATTGGTTCCTGCATTTTAATTTTTTTTTTTTTTTTTTTTACAAAATCATGATAAACAGAATACTCGCCTCATTCATTTTGTTGATGCCATTACTGCATTCTGCTTTCTTCCTCCTTTCCTCTCCCTCTTGGCAAAAGAATGCTAAGAAAATATAAAGATTGTTGTAATCTGGGGCGAAATTATCCATCCAACCAAATAATATCCTCTTGTTATAGCTGATGAAGATTTCTAACACCATTAATAAGCAATAGTTTCTTATCAAAACTGCAGCCGTTTCCAAGAAAATTTTGATGCTTGACGTTTAGTGTATTCTCCCATCTGACTTCTTTCAAATTTTTGTGAGATCGCTGATTTGGAAATCTTTAGACTTAGCCAATAAAAGTGAAATAATGCAAATAGATATGGATTTGAAAAAAGATTATGGTCTTATTTTTAAGTAAAATGAGAAAAAGATTCAAGGGCTCATAGTCCCTTAGTCTCATCATCCAGTTTCATCCCAAAGCTGCCATGGTAGCTCCTGTCTGAAAAATACGCCTACCCTACTCTTGAAAGATCATTCTTGGCATCACAGATGCCAATGCCAAATGCCAGACAATGTTGGCAACTACAAAATTGCTGTCATTACTCATTAGCAGGCATCAAAATGTCCTAATACTCTCTGCCACTGTCTGAGTCTGTTGAGATATTAATTAAACATGACTTCCTTGCCAAATCATGTGATCAACTTTCACTGGGCTAGGTAGGGCCAAGTGAGGCCATCCAGCTACATTGGATAAAGAAATACCAAAATTAACTCCAGATGGATTAAAGACTTAAACATAAGACCTAACACCATAAAAACCCTAGAAGAAAATCTAGGCAAAACCATTCAGGACATAGGCGTAGGCAAGGACTTCATGACCAAAACAGCAAAAGCATTGGCAACAAAAGCCAAAATAGACAAATGGGACCTAATCAAACTCCACAGCTTCTGCACAGCAA
>PVKV010029687.1:0-23247 GCA_004027835.1 Alouatta palliata | reverse complement strand
GGCTCACGCCTGTAATCCCAGCACTTTGGGAGGCCGAGGCGGGTGGATCACGAGGTCAAGAGATCGAGACCATCCTGGTCAACATGGTGAAACCCCGTCTCTACTAAAGATACAAAAATTAGCTGGGCGTGGTGGCACGTGCCTGTAGTCCCAGCTACTCGGGAGGCTGAGGCAGGAGAATTGCTTGAACCCAGGAGGCAGAGGTTGTGGTGAGCCGAGATCGCGCCATTGCACTCCAGCCTGGGTAACAAGAGCGAAAACTCCGTCTCAAAAAAAACACAACCTGCTGTGTGTGTAGGTGCCACCTGTCCCATTTCACATTGCCCTGTGGAAACTGGGACCTGGAGATGTTGACAACGTGGCCACTGCTGTGGTGCAGGTAATAAACCACCCTCCTCTCTGACCCAGGAATCTCATGTCTTCCATCAGCATCCAGGAAAGCGTGACAGGCCTGCAAGAGGGGAAAGTCTCGGATACTTCACAGTTCTTGACTGTCCATCATTTCCTTGACTTAGGCATTACATTCTTGCTCTCTGGGTTTTTTGTATTTTATTGTTCTTCTTTTTTGGCACTTAATAAAGCATGTTTTAAAAATAAAAATAAAGTCTAAACTGAAATCAAAATACGAGTCTTTATTTTTTGGGGGGTAGGGAGTTGGGGAGGGATAACATGGGAAGAAATGCCAGATATAGGTGATGGGGATGGAGGCAGCAAACCATATTGCCATGTATGTACCAATGAAACAATCCTGCATGTTCTTCACATGTACCCCAAAACTTAAAGTGCAACACTATATATATAATTTAAAAATATATATATATATATATATATAAATAAAATAATTAAAAAAAAAAAGACTGACCTGACCTTTTTTTGAAATGAGAGCCTGAGGTAAAGTTTAAGCTTTGTAAATGCTTATAGTAACAAGTACTTTCAACAAAAAATTCTAACAATTCTGATTCCTTATATGCCAGCTTAGAATAAAGGAAGCAGGCCAGGCGCGGTGGCTCAAGCCTGTAATCCCAGCACTTTGGGAGGCCAAAGCGGGCAGATCACGAGGTCAAGAGATCGAGACCATCCTGGCTAACATGGTGAAACCCCGTCTCTACTAAAAGTACAAAAAATTAGCCGGGTGTGATGGTGTGTGCCTGCAGTCCCAGCTACTTGGGAGGCTGAGGCAGGAGAATCGCTTGAAACCAGAAAAACAGAAGTTGCAGTGAGCCAGGATCGCGCCACTGCGCTCCAGCCTGGCAATAGAGCAAGACTCTGTCTCAAAAAAAAAAAAAAAAAAAAAAAGAATAAAGGAAGCATTGTTTTCCTTTTCACTTAAAAAATTTGGGACCAGGCGTGGTGGCTCACACCTGTAATCCCAGTACTTTGGGAGGCCGAGACGAGCAGACCATGAAGTCTGAAGTTCGAGACCGGCCTGGCCAACATGGTGAAAACTCACGTCTATAAAGAATACAAAAATTAGCTGAGCATAATGGCGCATGCCTGTAGTAATCCCAGCTACTCAGGAGGCTGAGGCAGGAGAATGGCTTGAACCCATGAGGCAGAGGTTGTAGTGAACCGAGATTGCACCACTGCACTCCAGCCTGGGTGACAGAGCAAGACTCCGTCTCAGGGGTAGGGGTGGGGTGGGATTTGCTGATGCTGATTAAAAGGTGATTACTTTTTTTTTAACTTAAGTCTTTAATCCCAAATGAATATATCTCTATAAATGGGAATCAGGGATCTGCTATTACACAAAAATAGATGTCAACACATTGAAAATTAAATAAAAGAACTTTGCCACTGCTCTGTACTTAAGTGATAAAGCATTTCACTCACTTTTCTGAGGTTTTAATCATTTATGATAACTTTTATTTTCTGAAAGAAAAATTGAACTTTGATTTTAAAAATTCTAAAATTTCTCTGAAATATAGCACTTATGTAACAGAGCAAACTTTCAAAGTCACGTCCTATTTCAGAATAGCAGCAGGTAGGGGAATTGAGGAGGGACAGCATTAGAAGAAATACCAAATGTAGGTGACAGGGCGATGGATGCAGCAAACCACCACCATGGCACCTGCATACCTATGTAACAAACCTGCACAATCTGCACATGTACCCCAGAACTTAAAGTATAATAAAAAAGAAATCTGTCTAAAAGTTTTAAGTGCCCCACTCTCCTCCTTCATAAGTGATAACCTATTTGTTGCTCCACTAAAAACACTAAGAAAATCACTAGCCATGGTGTTCTCATGACTTCTCACATGCTCAGGGCACGCGTCTATGTAACATATCCCTACTCTGCAACACCTCACCCCAACATAGAGAATGTTTACCTGAAAGCTCCCGGAGCTTGTGAAAACGTCTTCAACACGCTTTTCAACATTTAAGCTCATTGCCAATTAAGCAGTCTTACCAAGCATCACTTCCATAAACATTTTAAAGAAAATCCAGTGAAGTGGTCAAATCAACTATGTCTAAACTTGCATGCAACTCTAAGAAGGGGGTTAGCTTATCTCTCAACTAGTTCCTATAAAACACTACGAAATTTAATATCTGATTGTTGTTGCTGTTTATAGAATCACTCGTTATTTTCCTTCAATTTCAGAACTTCGGACAGTTCGTGGACCACCTACAGAATAAACCTGCAGCTTTACCAAATATTCTCTTCTTATGAAAGGTTAACCTGCCATAATAGCAATCCTATACCTCCCTTTGAAGGAAGCTTACAGAAATTTTACTATGCTTTTCATTATACTACAAAAATATGAGATCACATCAATTCATAAAAACTTCTGATTTTCTTTCAGAAAGAGATAGATGGATCTCTTTTATTTAAATATAATTCTGATATTATTAGCTTCACCCTTTTAAAGTGTACAATTTAGTGGATTTTAGTATACTCAGTTGTACATTCATCATGACCTACTTCCAAAATATTTTCACCACTTTCTAAAAAATTCCACACTCATTAGCATTCATTCTTCATTTTTCCCTTCCCCCAGCTCCTAGCAACCATTAATTTATTTTCTTTGTCTATGAATTTGCCTATTCTGGGCACCTCATATAAATGGAATCATAAAATATGTGGCCTTTTGCATCTGGCTTCTTTCACTTAGTATGTTTTCAAGAGTTTAATCTATATTAAAGCACAAATCATTACTTCATTCCTTTTAATGGCTAAATAATAATCAATTTCATGGCTATATCACATGTATCCAATCATCAGTTGATGGATATTTGGGTATTTCCACTTTTTTGGCTATTACAAATAATGCTGCTATGAACATCTTGTGAATAGCTTTTAGTGTGGGCCTATGTTGTTATTTTCTTGGATAAATACCTAGAATTAGAATTGCTGGGTCATGTGGTAACTCTATGTTGAACTTTATGAGGAATGGCCAAACCTTGATCGACCTTTAATGTGGTACGAAAGGTTAGTTTCAAACAATTATTCTTCAGGTATGGTTTGGTCAAATTAGCAACATCAAGTAAATTTGCATTTCCATGATGCAGACTCATTTTAAGTAAGCATCTAAATATGTCTTACAATTTTGCAGTTAAGATTGCGGCTTACCATTACTGCTGGTAAGTATGGTAACGCTAATAATCTTTACCATCAGATTTACAATGGAAAACCCTAGAAAAATGCCCTCGTGGTCATAATTCTCAATTATTTCTCTGCTACATTTCCCTGATTACTTTCTAGATTTTTAACCAGATCCAAGATTAAGTTTCAACATTTTCTCTTTTTAATCACGAATCTAGGTTTCCATTTGAAAACACAACTTTAAAAAATTACTACACTTTGAAAAGTTAAATATAGAATGTAACTCAAGTCATTAAACTCAAATTGTAGGTACTTAAAAATAAATCTGAGGCTGGGTGCAAAGGCTCATGCCTGTAATCCCAGCACTTTGGGAGGTTGTGGAGGGTGGATCATGAGGTCAGGAGTTCAAGACCAGCCTTGCCAAGATGGTGAAACCCAGTCTCTACTAAAAACACAAAAATTAGTTGGGTGGGATGGCAGGCACCTGTAATCCCAACTACTCGGGAGGCTGAGGCAAGAGAATCGCTTGAGTCTGGGCGGCAGAGGTTGCAGCGAGCCAAGATCATGCCACTGCACTCCAGGCTGGGCAACAGAGTGAGACTCCATCTCAGAAATAAATAAAAAATAAATCTGAAAGCACAGTGCAGCTAAAAGTTGAAATAACTTTACGCTTATGGTTTCTCTTTTTTAAAAGATAGTGGTTAAATATACACAATACAAAATTCATCATTTTAATCGTACAGTTCTACAGCATTAAGCATATTTACATTGCTGTGCCACGATCACCACCCTCCACCTCCAAAACTTTTTGGTCTTCCCAAACTGAAGCTCTCTATCATTAAACATCAACTCCCTATTCCTCCCTCCCCCCAACTCCTGGCAATAACCATTTGCTTTCTGTATTATGCATTTGACTCCCCTAGGTCTCTCATATTGATGAAATCATACAATACTCGCCCTTTTGTGATTGGCTTTTTCACTTCAGCGTTCACCCATGTAGCTTGTGACAAGACTTCTTTCCTTTTCGTGGCTGAATGATGTATCACTGTATGTATATATCTCATTTTGTTTATCTGTTTATCCACCAATGGACAGATGAATGGCTTTCACGTTTTGGCTATTATGAATAATGCTGCCATGAATATGAGTGTATCAACATGTACTAGAGTCTCTGCTTTCAATTATTTGGGGAATATACCTAGAAGCAGAATTGGTAGATCAAGAAGTAATCATTTGTTTAGTTTTTTAAGGAACTGCCATCCCATTTTTCCACAGCAGCTGCGCTGTTTTACATTGCCATAAGCAATGTAGATGGATTCCAAATTCTCCACATCCATGACAGCACTCGCTATTTTCTGGGCTTTGTGGCTTATTTAATAATAGCCACCCTAATGGGTGTGAAGTTATGCCTAAATCTTTAAACAAACATTTGATATAGCAGAAACGTATGTGGAATTTTGGTGATTTATCACAGCATTTGAGTTTGTTTGTATACGCATATGCATGTGGATAATTAAGAATTTTTTTTTTTTAGATGGAATTTCGCTCTTGTCGCCCAGGCTGGAGTGCAGTGGCATGCTCCTGGCTCACTGCAACCTCCACCTCCGGGGTTCAAGTGATTCTCCTGCCTCAGCCTCCTGAGTAGCTGGGACTACAGGTGTCTGCCTGTCTAATTTTTTTCTGTATTTCTAGTAGAGATGGTTTTTTCGCCATGATGACCAGGCTGTGATCCTCCCACCTCAGCCTCCCAAAGTGCTGGGATTACAGGTGCAAGCCACCATGCAGGTCTAAATTTTAGGATCTCGTTATTTACTTCAAGCTGCCTTAGGCAATAAGGAAAGTAGGGAAAGGATTGGAGGAGACAAAGGAAGGAGGAATTATATAAAGGAAGAAAATAGTTTAAGAAACTTTTCAACAAGCAAAAAAACACCTTGTAGGTTTCTAGCTTGGGAAGCCATGTGAAAAGGCAATCGTTGAACAGTGACTTGCAATGCAGGAATGGCAGGCTTTGGCTGTCGTTGCTTTATGCTCACAGGGGCTGTGGGGGACACGGGCACCTGCAGCAGTGCATTAGCAAGTTGACCATGCACCCCATACTTCAATAGAATGCATGCCTTTGTCATACCACGTGACTTTTTCAGTTTCTTCACTTCAGCACACATGGTGGCATTACAACCTTCTCTTTTTAACTTACGGTTCTTATAAATTCATGCAATTTGAAATTGTGAGAAAAACAGGTTTCTTAGGATATTTTTCTGACCTTTTGTCCATATGAAGAAATGATCGCTCATTTAAATCTAAAGAGTACAGATGCATGGCACTTAATAGAGAGAACACCATTTTCAAGCTGCAATATACAGTGGTGTTTTCATGTTTGACATAAAGAGTGTCAGTGAAAATGTTGATCAAAGAAATGAAATTCTAATAGGACATCAGAAGAAGCAGATTAAACAAATGACCTAGCTGTTCCAAAGATATCAAAATGCAAAATAGTTCTTTTCTGGAGGTATTACTTAGCCAAATGTGATGATTTCTTTAGAAATTTCAAGAAAGAACAGGAAGTGTTACTGTTATATTAATTACAGAAATAATGCCAAGTGCTAATGGCAGGGAAGAAATGAAATGCTGACTTGATCTACACAGAGCTGACATGGACATTTGGTCACCAGAAACTATATTATATAATAATTATTTAATCCTGGCTAAATTTTTTGATAGGTTTCAGGTGCCCCTATAAATGTACTAAAATTAAATTCAGGAGGGTATATTGTGATATGCAAAAATTTAACAAAGTTATTTCAAAAACATCACACTCACACTCTCATCCTATCTGCAACCCCTGAATATATGGTGTCTAATACATCTTAATGTATTTTTGCATATCAATATTTTTATTATGTTATTTCTTCAGACGACAACTCCAAATAACAAAGTGTTGAAAGGAAATATCAGAACCACCAATATTTTTCTTTCTTTGACATACCTGCAGATATATATTTTTATGTTTATAACAGAAGTTAATAAAGAAACATGCCCAGCTGATTATTTCTGGATTGACTGCAGAAGTAGCTACTACCCTTTCTGATGATGTGGAAGTTTATGCATGTATTGAGGAAGCAACAGCTGTGATAAATTATATCAAGAAAATAGCCCTTTCCATTGCCTTTCTCTTTTTTCCTTACAACCTGTGTTATGGAGTGAAATGCACTTGGATTTGTCTTTAGGAGGCAGAAGCAATCATTTGCAGATTAGACTATGTATGCTAACATTTAATGTTCATCTCTTCCTCAGGCATTGTATTACTGTGAAGTTTGAATAAAGGCTGACAAGTCTTGTTTTTTGGGGGGTGGGACAGGGTATTGTTCTGTCACTCAGGCTGACGTGCAGTGGTGCCTTTATGGCTCACTGCAGCCTTCACCTCCCAGGTTCAAGCAATCTTCCCACCCCACCCTCAAGAGTAAGTAGGACAATAGGCATGTGCCACTACACAGGGCTTTTTTTTTTTTTTTTTTTTTTTAAGAGATGGGAGTCTCACTATGTTGCCCAGGCTGGTCTCACATGTCTGGGCTCAAAGGATCCTTCTGCCCTGGCCTCCCAAAGTGCTGGAATTATAGGCATGAGTCACCACACCCATTTCACTTTTCTTTTTAATGTGCCATTGTTGCATCTGTTTCTACTGAAGAATAAAACAGATGCCACTGTCCTCTCTGTTTTCCATTTATTTATTTTCTTTTTAACACCCCCCATTTATTAAAGGCTGGGTGGATTTGGGTAATTTATCACTGATAAGGAAACTAAGAGCAGGCTGGGTATATTACATACACTGGTTACCTTGTGTCAATAAACAAGCAGCTGTTAAGTCATCTCCCAATTTTATCCCCAACTTCTAGAAGAAAAATAGGTCGCAAAAATTAGCAAATTTGTTTAGAAAAATACATTGAGCCCAACTATTATGATTCCTTTAATTCTATTATTATGTTTATTTATCAGTATTATGAGTCTTTGCTAAAATGTTGACTTCTTATGGAAGGCCTCTCAACGATATTGTTTAAAAATCACAAGTAATCAATCCCTTCACTTGCACACCTTAACATTTTCCCCTTCTTTCTTTTTCTCCACAGCTTTCATCAGTATCAAATACAATTCATCATGAAAATCAAGATTTATTTGTTTTTTTCACCATTCTATCCCCAATATCTGGCACAAACTAGCTGCTCAATAAGTAATAATGAACGCATAGTATAACACATGGATGAAGTATGGGAGGTATTAATTCAAGCACTTATCATGCATTCTCCTAAATTACCTGGCATCAATAACTTTCCCGACTCCACCTGCTCCTCATCCAGCTTCCATGGAGATGGAGGAAACAGCACCATCAATGAGTGGCTCCTGACAAAAATTTAGGGGTCATCAGTTTATCCCTATCAGTTTATCCCATAGGTTTATCCCTATCATTGAGCCTTTGGTTCTATATCCAAAATATTTCTTAGCTTTTCCTACCTTTCTCCATCTGCATTGTCGTGACCATTCTCTCTCTTTTGAATCAGACCAATACTCTAAGAACAGGACTCCCAAAGGAGTCAGATTAATCCCTTAATACAAAAAAAAACTCGTGTTGCTTCCTACTTTAAAGCCCTCGATGGCCTTCTATTGTTCACAGAAAAAAATCTGCACTCCTTACTACAGCCCACAGAGCTGCATGGCCTGGCTTCTGTCTGTCCTCCAGCCTCAATCCCTTACCATGCTCCCACTACACTGTCCACCATGCTCCAGCCACACTGTCCACCATGCTCACACTATACTGTCCACCATGCTCACACTATACTGTCCACCATGCTTCCGCTACACTGTCCACCATGCTCCCGCTACACTGTCCACCATGCTCCAACCACACTGTCCACCATGTTCCAACCACACTGTGTCTGGAATAAGCCAACCTCTTGCTGGATTTTAGATCTTGGTGCTTGTTGTTCCCTTTGCCTGGAGCACTCTTGCCTCTTATCTTTCCATGACTCATTCCTAGCCATTCCAGAGTATCTCAAATGCCATCTGTACAGGTCTTCCTGTGACCACCCTAATTAAGTGGCCTCCCTAACCACTCTCTTATCACCTTGTTTACTGCTGTCGTAGTTCTTATTACTACTTAGTTAACTTACTCTTTGTTTAATGTAAGCCCTTATATTATGAGTGAGAACATACGATATTTGGTTTTCCATTCCTGAGTTATTTCACTTAGAATGATAGTCTCCATTCCCATCCAGTTTGCTGCAAATGCCATTAATTCATTCCTTTTTATGGCTGAGTAGCATTCCATTGTGTATATATATATATATATATATATATATATATATATATGGACCTTATATTCAGAGAGACTAATGAAATATCTGGAACATGGAAATTGCTCCATATATAACAACTGAATCAGTAAATACTACATTCTCCCTCACTTGGGTGGCGTCTCTCATCTCACTGATTAGAATGCCTGGCACAGAAGAGACTTGCTACAAATGTTGAAGTGAATGAGAAAACTGAAATCTTCTATTGCATCGTGAGTGGCACCCAGAAAGATCTTTGTTCATTAATATTTGCATATAATAACTGGACTGAGAGAAAATGAATTCATTTGATTGACATTTACTCAGTGTCTGTCCAGTGCTGGAAAGAGCATATGGCAGTCTGGCTTGCGAGCACAGAACAGAGGGTATCATTTCTTAACTATTTGGTAATCCCATAAATATAGGACACACATGTTTCCCCAAGGCATTTGGCAAAGTTTCTCATTATATCCTTGTGTTTAATGTGCAAGAATGCAGACCGGATGGTAGCCCAGCTGATGGGTTTGGTACTAGAAAGTGGTTGGATGAAGAGAGCTGAGCATGTTCAACAGCAATTTCAATGCAGCAAATATTTCTTGACCAGCTCCAACCAGCCAAGGACTGAGCTTGAGGCTACAGTAACAAAATAATTAAGTGTGGTCTCTTACCTAGAAGTATGCATAAGTCTTCCGGTAAAACATCTCAGATCTCTGCCTTGTACCATTGACACTATTTTTAAATTAATATATTGGATGAATACAGACAGAAGATACTTCTGGCAAAATCATATGAGAATTTTAGGGGAAAAAACAGAAGAAATAAATAAATCAGGATCCAAGAGATGATAGCTAGATATCTAAAAGGCTGGAATGAATTCTTTAAATGAAATTTGGCACAGATATGAGGTCCTACTATTGAGTCCAAAATACCAACTAGATGTTTACAAAATGGGGGCAATACAGAATGTATCCACTCAGGAACATTTCTTAGGGGTTTTAATTTACAGTACTCTATAAAAATCTACTGTGATACAGTGATCATAGAAACTAGTTTCACCTTCTGCTGTATTTATAAGGAAGTAGTCAGCCTGTGCTCAGACCACACTTAGACTATTGTGTTGGGCGGATGCACCACACTAACAGAAAACGTTCAGAGGAGACAGTCAAGATGAAAATGAGGATCCTTGATGCAACAGCCAATGGAGTTGCTAAAAGACCTGACACTAGCGAAGGTTTGTGGAATCTTAAGAAAGGTGGGGGGTTAACAGAACAGAGGAAGTCATTATACAAAAAATGTACTTGCACACGCATGTTTATAGCAGCACAGTTCACAATCAAAAAAAATGTGGAGCCGACCCAAATGCCCATCAGTCAATGAGTGGATAAAGAAGCTATGGTACATATATATATATATATACACACACAATGGAATGCTACTCAGCCATAAAAAGGAATGAATTAATGGCATTTGCAGCAAACTGGATGGGAATGGAGACTATCATTCTAAGTGAAGTAACTCAGGAATGGAAAACCAAATATCGTATGTTCTCACTCATAAGTGGGAGCTAAGCTATGAGGATGCAAAGGTATAAGAATGACACAGTGGACACTGGGGACTCAGGGAGAAAGGATGGGAAGCGGGTGAGGGATAAAAGACTACAAATTGGGTTCAGTGAACACTGCTTGGGTGATGGGGGAAACCAAAATCTCACAAATCACTACTAAAGAACTTACTCATGTAACCAAATACCAACTGTTTCCCCAAACATCTATGGAAATAAAAAACAATTTAAAAAAAGAAAGTGTGAGTGAATGGTAGAGAAGGATGGAGCTAACTGTCCACAAGTATTCAAAGAGCGGGTATGCGAAAGAAATAGTAAACCTGTTAAACATAATCCTAGGGCACAGGACTAGGAAACTACATGAAGACACATTTCCATTCACCATAAAAAGGCCTGACTATCAGCACTGTCCTGAGAAAGTGAAGTGTCTCATGAGGAAGTCAGTTTTCTGCCAATGACAGGTCTCCCACAGCCACTGGGACATCCTCTGGACAAAGGCATCATATTCAGCACTTGAACACTGAACAGACGGCAGATGTCTAGACCCTATTTTATGATGTAATGAAAAGGGATCTAAAAAATTAGGAAAGATACATTTTCCTTCATTCAACCAATGCTTGCTAGAGCTAGGCACTGTTTTAGGCACCATGGACACAGCAGCTAACTTAGGCAAAAATTCCTACACTTGCTGGGCGTGGTGACTCACGCCTGTAATCCCAGGATTTTGGGAGGCCAAAGCGGGTGGGTCATGAGGTCAGGAGTTCAAGACCAGCCGGGCCAACACAGTGAAACTCCGTCTCCACTAAAAGTACAAAAATTATCTGGGCATGGCCGCAGGTGTCTTTAGACCTAGCTACTTGGAAGGCTGAGGCAGGAGAATTGCTTGAACCCAGGAGGTGGAGGTGGCAGTGAGCTGAGATGGCACCACTACACTCCTGCCTGGGCAACTCTGTCTCCAAAACAAAAACAAAAACAAAAAACTCAAAACACCTCCTGCGCTCATGAAGCATACATTCTAGATGGTTTAGAACAAAATGAAATACAAACACAAAACATCAGTCTTTGGGTTTAAGAAGATACTTGGTGCTAGTTTGAGACAAAGCTAAGCCTGAGGCACTCACACTTCAATTTTGTTTATTTTATTTATTTATTTATTTTTATTTATTTATTTTTTGAGACAGAGTTTTGCTCTGTTACCCAGGCTGAAGTGCAGTGGTGCAATCTTGGCTCACTGCAACCTCCACCTCCCAGTTTCAAGTAATTCTCCTGCCTCAGCCTCCCGAGTAGCTGGTATTACAGGCATGCGCCACCATGCCCAGCTAATTTTTGTATTTTTAGTAGAGACAGTGGTGGGAAGGTTCACCATGTTGGCCAGGCTGGTCTCAAACTCCTGACCTCAGATGATCCACCCGCCTCGGCTGCCCAAAGTGCTGGGATTACAGGCATCAGCCACCGCTCCCAATCCATACTTTATTTTTAAGCTGGAAGTTATCATAGATAGAGCCATTTGTTACAATAACTGCACTAGACCTTTTGCCTTTACTCCTGATATATTTTCTCCTTTCCTGTCTAATCTGTTGCTTTCACTCCTCACCACTGCAAGACAATTTACAATTAATTGCTTACACTGCAATTATTAATAAAATATATTTTGCTATTTACTAAACTGTTAGATTTGAATGTTTTCTCTTATGTCTGAGTTTCTACACATTAAAACTTTCCCACAGTAAAAACTGTAACACAGTGTTCATTATTAGAATTTACAAACTATAGAGAAGTATAAAAATTAAAAGATGTATATATTTTTGTTACTTTTACAGAATAATCTATGTATATGCATAGATTACAGACTTAGACATGTTATTCCAAATCTGGTAGTACTTTTGTAGTTTTTCATTTTATTATAGTACTAAAATTAATACAACACTAGTCTTTTGGGAATTGATTTTTAAAGTCCCCTAATTGGAATTGCAGCCACCTTTTTGATCTGTCCTTAGACTGACGAAGATCTAACAGAGCAATCGTCATATGACACTTAATAAGCATCCTTCTTGGGCACCTGATCCGTAAGAACATTGAGAAGAAACAATTTTCTGACATTTAGTCAGATTGATTGATGTCCATGACACTAGGAAACGCTTTGTAGATGGAATGACTGCCTTCTACATAATAACAGGAAAACGCTAGAAAGATACACTTAATGAATCCTTATTGATCTAAACACACCTAAAACTTGTTTGTAATTTTAACCTCTGTCACATTATAGAGGAAGACATTCCAAACTTTCTATTTTCTACATAACTTAGTAAAAGTTGAACTAATGCTTCCGAAGCTGTTCAGAACGAGGTCAAATTCAACATACTGGAAATGTATGTGGGCCTGAAAATTGTAGCCAGTTACTCCAGAAACCTATAGTTGTGGTGTTTTGGAATTTGGTGACTTGGCCATGTTTATTCAATTAAGGAGTACATTCTCATACTTATTTTTGTGTCAGTTTTTCCTGCTCAGGTCCTTCAAAGAAAGCACTAGATAAACATGGTTACACCTATTTTCTCCCCTTCATAATTACTTAATTTTTTCTTTTTCAACCCAGAAAGTCCTAACTTTTACAAGTGTATCCTCATAAAATACTAATGTCTTGGTCATGTTGTCTGCTCTTAAGTTATGTTAAGCCTTCCTCCATCTTTGCTAGGATGCTTAACGAAACTGAATATTTCTAGTATGGAAGCACCATGACGTTAAGCAAAGATTGGAAAGCAATTTCATTTCTGTCTGCAAGCAAATGATGCCTCCTACTATCCTGGTATTTTAGGTAAAAGCATTAGGACAAACTACTGCCTTCAGAGAAGAGGACTTAATTACACTAAGTCATGTGATCTGGTGAACACACTTTGAATTCGTTTTCTCCAAATGCATTTTCCTATGTTTGCCAACATTAAGCTCCACATTATATATACTGACTTCCCAACGCCTAAATACAGAGAGTATGGCATTTGCACACCACTCACTTAACTCATCATAGTTTCTAGAACAGTGCTGCCCAATAGAAGTATACGTGAAGACACGAATGTGGCCCTCACATATAATTTTAAATTTTCTGGTGGCCCTGATAAAAAAGTAAAAATATGCAGATAAAATTAATTTTAATATTTCATGTAGATCCAAAATGTTATGAAATCAACAATTAATCAATATAAGAAGTATTAATAGGATGTTCATTTTCTTCGTACCAAGTTTTTGAAATTGGGTGTGTACTTCGAAATTACAGCACAACCCAGTTGGGACTGTCCATGTATGGCTATGGGCTGTTGTATTGGCAGACAATTCTAGGACCAAGCTGACAGGCCATAGACTGATAGCAAGTGTGGGAAGAGCACCCTCTGCACTCTCAGACTACTAGATTACCAAGATGCTCTACTCTTGAAACATCAAATATGAATTAATCTATTGAAAATGCCATCATAATTACAGATTTAGGTTAGCTTTTGTTTTATAATGATCATGAAAAAATAACTGCTGTCCCATCAGCCTTTCAGGTGCAACACCTATTACCATAATAAAGCAAATTTCAGTTTAATTAGAACGTGCCTTTTTAAAGGAAATGCGGGTGATTCCAGGACAGCTGATTTGTTTTACTAGTAACAGAAAGGCATTTTGCCACTAATATGAAGCTGGAACAAAATTAATCAAATGACTCATTATCTGAGAGAACAAAGTATAGAAATATTTATATAACATAGTACCATAGGTAGAATATTCATGTGAAACAAATGTTAAGAAGGACAAAGGGGAGCTAAGCCAGCATAATGCATCTTTTTCATTTTCCAGTAATACAGCTGGGACAATGCACACATCTGCCTTCTGGAATCTGTCAGGAAGAGTAACCTACATATATTTAATTCTCTCCTGCACATGTTGAATGACTAAATTGTGAAAATAGGTTTGAATGCTTTTTAAAAATAACTATACTTCCTTATAAGGTTACTTAATTTTTAGCATACAGCCACCAAATCCCATGTCAATTGTTAAAAATGGATCTATTCAAGCCTACAGTATAAATTTATGGTTTTCCAGGAAATCATAGGAAAGTTGATATAAAAGATATTAGAATTCTTGCCAATAAATCCCATGTTTAAAAATATTCTATTAAATGAAAATGTAAATACTGAAAGTAGTATTAATAACAGCTGTGTTCAAAGAAAATTTTAAGGGCAAACATAAAACAATTTAAGTGGAAAGCCATATTACAAGATTCAAAGATTTTCTAGATTCTTTGAACAGGTTTTGATAGGAGATGATCTTGTGATTTGTAGATAAGAGACTCTGAATATCAAGTGATCAGAAACCAAAGCAGAGATAAGGCTACTGAAAAGAGCGTATTTCCTGTGCTGGTCTGGACCTAGGCTCTGCAGTATAGGCAGGCCTGATACCAGAGGTCCGATGCAGCAAAAGGAATGAAGGAAAAGATAAAGAGACAAAAACACGCTGAGACTGTCATTCTTTTCATAAACATCAAAATAAAATTTAAAATTACATCGATTTTTTTAAATTATAAAAGTTCTTCTGAGAATTTCCCCTCCAGACAAAAGTAAATTTAAGGCAAGCAATTATATTTACCTTCTGATATGCTTCACATAATATTTGCCATTTTTTATCAGCAATACTAAAAATGATTATGTGATGAATAGCTTTCAGTCTATAGCTCCTAAGAGCAGGCAAGAAAAATTATTTAAAAAACAAAACCCTTCTCACTATTAAACAAAAAACACCCTCTGAAAAGGCACAGCCAAATGATTTTGGTCAACAAGGCTAAGGCACCCATTCATTATTTATTGAGGGCTTACTGGGTGGAAGGATATCTAAGAATTACTTGAATCTAGTGTTATGGGCCAAAATGTGTAACAGAAAAGCATTTCACTTCCATGTCCAGCCTAATAGTTCCAATGTTGGAAAGAATGAGACAAATAACAGAGGAAGAGAGAAGAGAGAAACTAAGAAGAAGAAGAAGAGAGAAACTAAGAAGAAGAAGAACAAATAAGCGGCAGACATGTTGTTACTGGAGAAGACAAAAAATGGAGTGAGAAGATAGAGAGGGAAGAGCTGGGCTCATACATGCATGTCTGTGCACGTGAGTGTGCATGTGGATGTGTGTGCATGTGAGTGTGTGTATGCGTGTGCATGTGTGTGTGCATGTGTATGCATGTGAGGGTGTGTGCATGTGAGTGTGTGTGTACATGGGTGGAGAGAGACAAGCAAAGGGCTGCACGTGCAATGCAGCCAGCTGTGTTGTGTCTTTGGAAGTACAAAACACCACTCTTTGTTTTTCTTTTCTGAGACAGTCTCACTCTGTTGTCAGGCTGGAGTGCAGTGGTGTGATCTCAGCTCACTGCAACTTCCAACTCCCTGGTTCAAGCGATTCTCCTGCCTCAGCCTCCTGAGTAGCTGGGAATACAGGCGCTCACCACCATGCCCAGCTAATTTTTGTATTTTTAGTAGTGATGGGGTTTCGCCACATTAGCCAGCATAGCCAGCATGGTCTTGACCTCCTGACCTCGTGATCCACCCGCCTTGGCCTCCCAAAATGCTGAGATTACAGGAGTGAGCCACCATGCCCGGCCTAACATCACTCTTTTTAAGGGTACGGTATACAACTGTGTACATGTAAAATTTTTAGTCTCAAGATTTCTCTAAATTGGCAAACAGTCACATTGCAGACTCATCAACTGTGTAAATTAATACAAAAGCTTAGTAAATCCTATCAAACCCATTATGGATAGGCTATCTTTCTTAAGTGAAACAAAAGGGCAGAAATAAACAATAGATACAGTAACTGTGGAAAAGAAACAGCACAGAACCAGGAAATGAGGAGCGCAGGGAAGCCCAGTGGGTCAGAATGACATCCAAGTTCAGACTTGCCTTGTTCAGCCTCCTGAACACGAGAAGATCAGCAAACGTGATACCCAGCCACAAGAATAATGCTGCTAATGATCACTGCGATTCTATCCTTATTGGTCATACGGAGGTGCAGGTACACCAGAGAAAATGTTGGTGTCTGTCTTCCTAAAATCACATGTATAAGGACAACCTGTCTTCTTAATATTTGTACAATGCTGATCTAAGGTGTTTCATCATGGCCTACCCACTTCTATCCTGGTGGCTACCAGGAAATTAGTCTCTCAGGCTTCGGATAAAGCAGGTACAAGACTGGCTGTTCTTGCTCACAGTGATACTACAGGCAATCACAAAATAAATACTCTGATGAAAGTTACCTCCCACAGTGTCCACACACGTGACTTCCACACTGATGCACGGATTTCCACTGGCATTTTTAACCGCATCTATACTCCTCTTATGTCAACGGAATATGTCCAGAACGACTGGCTGAATAAGGGTCAAGTTATGCAGTTGCCATACCAGGTCATTTTGCCAGTCCTTTCATTAAAAATCATCTTTGGTGACCCCCTTCATTGAGAATAAAATGCAGAGTCTTCAGGTGTTCGTAACCCTTTACAATGCCCCTCTTCCCACCTATTTCTTGCTATGCTTTCCCCTTTGAGTATCCATTCTTTTCTCATCTTCCTCCTCTCTGCTGCGGCCTCCCCTACTCCACCAACACCAGCCACGAGGAGCTTATTTCTATGTGATGCTTCATATTCTCCTGCATTAATGAATCTTTTTCCAAACTGCTCGTTCTCTGGGATAACCTTTCCCCTACAGCTTCTCTAATAAGGAAGCTAACCTTGTGGAAGGTCTATTCAAATAATAACCCTCATACAAATCCTGCTGTATCTCCCCCTGTTGTTTGGTAATACCAGGATCCTTTAGCACACCCCACTCAGCCTCATCCTGTTTCCTGGCTTCTGCAACCGTTCTTCTCACTAGAGTGCAGAGTCCTAGAGGGCGAACATGTTTATTCATGGTTAGATCTTCTTCCCATAGTACCTACCATAGTCTCCCATACAGGAGACATTGACATGTATTTGTTTAATCTTATCAACAACTGTAGCGCTTACTCTGAGTAAAGAGGTTTAATACTGACCTGTAATTGGCTATTATCTTTCTCCCCTAGTAAATAACCTCCCTGATTCAGGCTGTGGCTCAGAGTTCTTGAAAGAGTAAGTACAGTTATCACTGCTGACAGTGACTCTGGCTGTAAACATCAAAGATGCGATTTCTAATGCTGTCGTGGCCGAAATTCTGCTTAAACACTAAGGAGAACAACAAGTCCACAAAAGCTATATTAAAAGCACATGAGGGCTCTGAACTTAATCCTTCACAAAACATCGAACATAGAGCTTGGGATGGTGAGGAGTCTCCCTCTCCTGCACACCCAGTGAACAATCTAGGCTTGGAGAGAGAGAGAGACGAGTAAGAGTATGCTAATAAGCAGGTGTCTGCAACCTCCTGAGTAACAACCGTGAAACAAAGAGGTAAGTACAGTCATGGGTCACTGAACAATGAAGACACATTTTGAGAACTGTGTTGCTAGGGGAGTTTGCTATTTTGGGAACATCAGGCGTGCACGTACACAAACCTACACGGTACAGCCAACTCCCCACCTAGGCTCTATGGGGTAGCCTGTTGCTCCCGGGCTGCAAACCTGCACAACACGTTACTCTATCGAGTACCGCAGGCAACTATAACACAACAGTAAGCATTTGCATATGTAAATACAACAAAGGTAAAGTTAAAACACAGTATAAAAGATGAAAAGTGGGACACTTGTCTGGGAAACATGAATGGAGTTTGCAGGACTGGAAGTTGCTCTGGGTGAGTCACTGAGGGAGTGGTGAGTGAATGGGAAAGCCCAGGGCATGAATGTCCACTACCACAGGCGTCACAAACATTGGACACTCTGGCTACACTGAGTTAGAAAAAAACATTTTCTTTCCTCTGTGATAAATTAACTTTAGCTTACTGTAACTTTCTTTACTTTATAAACTTTTTAACTTTTTGACTCTTTTATAAGAATACTGCCTTAACACACAAATACATTGCACAGTTATACAAAAGTATTCCTTCTTTATGTCCTTATTCTATATGCTGGTTTCCGTGTTGTTTTTTTTTTTTTTTCTAACTTTTAAAACCTTTTCTTTTTTTTTTTTTTGAGATGGAGTCTTGCTTTGTTGCCCAGGTTGGAGTGCAGTGGTGTGATCTTGATTCACTGAAACCTCCACGTCCCAGGCTCAAGTGATTCTCCTGCCTCAGCCTCCCAAGTAGTTGGGATTATGGGCATGCGTCACCACACCCAGCTAATTTTTTATATTTTTAGTAGAGATGGGGTTTCACCATGTTGTCCAGGCTGGTCTCGAACTCCCAACTTCAGATGATCTGCCTGCCTCAGTCTCCAAAAGTGCTAGGATTACAGGCTTGAGCCACCATGCCTGGTCTACTTTTAAAACATTTTTGTTAAAAAGTAAGACATAAGGCCAGGCACGGTGGCTCACGCCTGTAATCCCAAAACCTTGGGAGGCCAAGGCGGGCAGATAACCTGAGGTTGGAAGATTGAGACCAGCCTGACCAACATAGAGAAACCCTATCTTTACTAAATACACAAAATTAGCCAGGAATGGTGATATATGCCTGTAATCCTAGCTACCTGGAAGTGTGAAGCAGGAGAATTACTTGAACCCGGGAGGCAGAAGTTGTGGTGAGCTGAGATCACGCCATTGCACTCCAGCCTGGGCAACAAGAGCAAAACTCCAACCACCCCCCCAAAAAAAAGTAAGACATAAACACACAGTAGCTTAAGCTTACAGAGGGTCAGAATCATCAATATCACTGTCTTCTACCTCCACTCACATCTGGTCCCATGGAGTGTTTGGGGACAATAACACACATGGAGCCCTCCTCCCTGTAATCACAATGCCTTCCTTTGGACACCTACTGAGGGACCTGCCTGAGGGTGTTTTACAGTTACCTGGGTTTTTTTTTTTTTTTTTTAACAAATAGTAGAAGTTCTATAAAATAACTATAAAAATGATAGTATAGTGGGGACAGAGATCCAAGATGGCTGAATAGGAACAGCTCTGGAGTGCCATTCCCTGGAGTGAGAAGAATGCAGAGGGTGAGTGATCACTGCATTTTCAAACGAGTTTTTACTGTCCACAGACCAAGAGATTCCTGGGTTGAAAAGCACCACGAGTTTCCAGCACAGCTGTTTCAGTTGGTGCACCGGGTCTCTGAACAAAAACTCACACAAATCTAGCAGCCATTTCAACAGGTGCCTGGAACATGTAGGATACAGAGCCACCCATTCAACTGAAAAAAAGGGGGCTGAAACAGGGAGCCAGGTGATCTGGCTTAGTGGGTCCCACCTCACCCCCCACAAAGACCAGAAATCTGAAACACTCTGGACTAAGAGTTTCACAACAAGCACAGCTGGACCTGGGATGGTCCAGCTTGGTGGGAGGAAGGGCGTCCGCCATTACCAAGGCAGTCCACCACTATCAAGGCAGTCCGCCACTACCAAGGCAGTCTACCATTATCAAGGCAGTCTGCCATTACTGAGGCAGACCACCAAGGCAGTTCTAACAGGAAGTTCACACAGCATCTGGACAGAGCACACAGCAGCTCAGTAACACCTCTGCTGGCAGACCGTGGCTAGACTACTACCTTGCTGGGCAGGGCGTCTCTGAAAAAAGGCAGCAGCATGTCAGGAACTTATAAACAAAGCCCCACCTTCCCGGGACAGAGTACCTAGGGAAAAAGGTATTTATGAGTTCCACTGCAGCAGGTTTAAACGTACCTACCCAAAGCTCTAAAGTGAACAACGGAGATCCCAGCTCAGCAACTGAGCTCCTATAAGAGACAGACTGTCTCCTCAAACAGCTCCCTGACCCCCATATATCCAAAGAGACACTCGTAAAGGTGAGCTTAGGCTGACATCAGGCGGGTACCCTTCCAGGATGAAGATAACAGAAGAAATTGGCAGCAACCCTTACTGTTCTGCAGCCCCCGCAGGTGATCCCCAGGCAAGCAGGGTCTGGAGTGGAACTCCAGCAGGCCTACAGCAGAGGGGCCTGACGGAAAACTAAGGAACAGAAAGAAATAACTTCAGCATCAACAAAAAGGACATCCACTCAGAGACCCCATCCGAAAGCCAACAACTACAAAGACCACAGGCAGAGAAATCCACAAAGATCAGAAGAAAACAGCACAAAAAGGATGAAAACACCAAAAACCAGAATGCCTCTCCTCCTCCAAGGGATCATAACTCCTCATCAACAAGGGAACAAAGCTGGATGGAGAATGAGTCTGATGAATTGACAGAAACAGGCTTCAGAAGGTGAGTAATAATAAACTTCTCTGAGCTAAAAGAACAGGTTCTAATCCAATGCAAAGAAACTAAGAACCTTGAAAAAAGGTTTGACGAAATGCTAACGAGAATAAACAGCTTAGAGAAGAACACCAATGACCTAATGGGGCTGAAAAATACAACAAGAGAATGTCGTGAAGCATACACAGGTTTCAATAGCCAAACTGATCAAGCAGAAAAAAGGATATCAGAGACTGAAGATCAACTCAATGAAATAAAACGAGAAGTAAAGATTAGAGAAAAAAAAAGAGTAAAAAGAAATAAACAAAGCCTCCAAGAAATATGGGATTATGTGAACAGACCTAATCTACATTTGATAGGTATACCTGAATGTGACGGAGAGAATAAATCCAAGCTGGAAAACACTCTTCAGGATATTATGTAAGAGAACTTCCCCAACCTAGCAAGACAGGCCAACATTCAAGTCCAGGAAATACAGAGAACAGAAAGATATTCCTCAAGAAGAGCAACCCCAAGACACGTAATTGTCAGATTCACCAGGGTTGAAATGAAGGAAAAAATGCTAAGGGCAGCCAGAGAGAAAGGTCGGGTTATCTACAAAAGGAAGCCCATCAGACTCACAGCAGATCTCTCAGCAGAAACCCTGTAAGTTAGAAGAGAGAGGAGGCCAATATTCAACATCCTTAAAGAAAAGAACTTTCAACCCAGAATTTCATATCCAGCCAAACTAAGCTTCATAAGTGAAGGAGAAATAAAATCCTTTAAGAACAAGCAATTGCTGAGAGATTTCATCACCACCAGACCTGCCTAACAGGAGCTCCTGAAAGAAGCACTAAACATAGAAAGAAACAACCAGTACCAGCCATTCTAAAAACGTACCAAATGGTAAAGACCATTGACACAATGAAGAAACTGTGTCAACTAACAGGCAAAACAACCTGCAAGCATCAAAACAGCAGGATCAAATTCACACATAACAATATTAACCTTAGAAGTAAATGACCTAAATGCCCAATCAAAAAACACAGACTGGCAAATCAGATAAAAAGTCAAGACCCATTGTTGTGCTGTATTCAGGAAACCCATCTCACATGCAAGGACACACGAAGGCTCAAAATAAAGGGATGAAGGAAGATTTACCAAGAAAATGCAGAGCATAAAAAAAGCAGGAGTTGCAATCCTAGTCTCTGATAAAATAGAATTTAAACCAACAAAGATCAAAAGAGACAAAGAAGGGCATTACATAATAGTAAAAGGATCAATGCAACAAGAAGAGTTAACGATCCTAAATATATATGCATCCAATACAGGAGTACCCAGATACATAAAGCAAGTTCTTAGTGACCTACAAAGAGACTTAGACTCCCACACAATAATAGTGGGAGGCTCTAACACTCCACTGTCTATATTAGACAGATCAACGAGACAAAAAATTAACAAGGATATCCATGACTTGACCTCATATCTGGACTAAGCAAACCTAACAGACATCTATAGAGCTCTCCACCCCAAATCCACAGAATATACATTCTTCTCAGCACAACATCATACCTACTTTAAAATTGACCACATAATTGGAAGTAAATCACTCCTCAGTAAATACAAAAGAACGAAAATCATAACAAACAGTCTCTCAGACCACAGTGCAATCAAATTAGAACTCAGGATTAAGAAACTAACTCAGAACTGCACAACATCATGGAAACTGAACAACTGGCTCTTGAATGTTGACTGGATAAACAATGAAATGAAGGCAGAAATAAAGATGTTCTTCAAAACCAAAAAGAACAAAGACAGAACGTACCAGAATCTCTGGGACACATTTAAAGCTGTGTCTAGCGGGAAATTTATAGCAATAAATGCCCACATGAGAAGCAAGGAAAGATCTAATATCGACACCCTATCATGAAAATTGAAAGAGCAAGAGGAACAAGATTAAAGAAACTCAAAAGCTAGCAGAAGACAAGAAACAACTAAGATCAGAGCAGAACTGAAGGAGACAGAGACACAAAAAACCCTTCAAAAAAAAAATCAATAGAAGATGGCCGATTAGGAGCAGCTGAGGATTGCAGCTCCCAGTGAAAGCGTGGAGGGTGAGTGGACGCCACATTCCCAGACGGATTTTTACTGCCCACCGACCAGGAGATTTCCAGGGGGAGGAGCCCCACGGGTCGCCAGCGCACCTGGTTTGGCCGGAGCGGCTGTTCTCGCCAACTCGGCTGTTTTCGCCTGCGCGGCCGTTTTCACCGCCGCTGTTTGGAGCGGTGCCCCGGCGCAGCGGTTCCCGATACAAAAGACGTGGGTCTGGATGCCGTTTTAGCTGGCAATTGGAGCTCCGGGAAGGCAGAGCCGCCCATTCATTTGATTAAAAAAGAGGACTGAAACAGACAGCCAGGCCAGGAGATTTCCCAGGCAAAAAAACGCCAGCGCCCGCGGTTTCAGCCGGCGCACTGGGTCACCGCACGGGAAATCATACAGATCCCGGGGCCTTTTCAACAGGCGGCTGGAACACCTGGGAGACAGTGACCATTCAACTTAAAAAAAA
>PVKV010029686.1:0-23260 GCA_004027835.1 Alouatta palliata | reverse complement strand
GTGCAGTGGCATGATCTCAGTTCACTGCAACCTCTACCTCTTGGGTTCAAGCAATTCTCCTGCCTCAGCCTCCTGAGTAGCTGGGATTACAGGCATGTGCCACCACGCTCAGCTAATTTTTGTATTTTTAGTAGAAATGGGATTTTACCCTGTTGGCCAGGCTGGTCTCGAACTCCTGACCTCAGGATCCATCTGCCTTGGCCTCCCAAAGTGCTGGTATTACAGGCGTGAGCCATCACGCTTGGCTAAGTGTAACTTCTCTTTAGGAAGAGAGTGACCTGATAATCACCTTGTCAATGAGTCACCTGGCTTCTGGGTGGAGAATGGAGAGGGTTGGGAAAAGGAGAGCTGTTTGGGAGCCTATGGGTAGCGTTCAATGGCGGCTTCACTAGGGCGTGGACAGTCACAACTCAGAGGCTGAGTGCTGAGATGAGGGAGGCCCGGGATACTATAGGGGCCCAGGGAGAAGGCTTCTGATACATCTTGGGCTGCCATGGGGTACTGTAGAGATAATTCTGGCATCCCATGGGGATGGCATACCAGATGAATTGAATTTTTCCCAACCTTAAGATTCTGGAATTATGCAGATTAGGGAAAAAAACACTCTTTTTTTTGAGATGGAGTCTCACTCTGTCGCCCAGGCTGAAGAGCAGTGGCGTGATCTCGGCCCACTGCAACCTCTGCCACCCCAGTTCAAGCAATTCTCCGCCTCAGCCTCCCGAGTAGCTGGGATTACAGGCACCTGCCACCATGCCCGGCTAATTTTTGTATTTTTAGTACAGACAGGGTTTCACCATCTTGGCCAGGCTGGTCTTAGACTTCTGACCTCGTAATCCACCTGCCTTGGCCTCCCAAAGTGCTGGGATTACAGGTGTGAGCCACCACTCCCAACTGGAAAAAAAAAAAAAAAAAAAAAAAAAAACCTTAGGAACTCCTAGTTGCTCTCCGCAATGTGGACAGGAATCTAATTTCCAAAATTGGTGACCAATGAGTGTGCAGCCCTGCTGTGCCCTACAGGGATGAGGCGCTCACTCCCCACATTCATCACCTTTCTGGGAAGTTTTTGTTGTTGTTGCTGTTGTTGAGACAGGGTCTCCCTTTGTCACCCAGGCTGGACTGCAGCTGTGTAATCTCAGCACACTGCAACCTCCACTCCCCAGCTCAAGCGATCCTCCCGCTTCAGCCTCCCAAGTAGCTGGGGCTACAGGCGCCTACCATCATGCCCTGCTAATCTTCTAGGAAGTTCCGAGAGCTGCTTCTTTGTAGCTGCTTCCGTGTTCTGCTCTGGGCCATGCTGACTGCATCTGTCCCCTCTGTACCAATGCCCCCAAAAGATGAGGACATGGCTCTTGTCTCCACCCCCACCCACATCTTCTTGCCTTGTGAGTTACCCTCAAAAGGATCTCAGATGATGGCCTGCACCCCCCTCACACACAGCTCCCCTCCAGCCCCAAGTCTGGTCCCTTGCCAACCCACCAACACAGTGCAGTGATTCATGTCTGAGTCCAGAAAGGTATAGAGAGGAGTCATTTTTATAGATTTCTAAGAAAAGTACATTTCCTCCCTGATGCATACTAAGGCAAAACCAGGCTGGGTGTTAGAAGAGCTGGGTTTGGGCCTGTCTATGTGACCTTGGACCAGTCTCTTTCTCTCTAGCCTCCATTTGCTCCTCTATAAAGAAAGCGGGCCAACTGGATAATATTCAAGAACTGCCAGGACCAAAATATCATGAATCTATGTGTAGGTTCATAAATCAAAACTTGAGCCAAAGGACTTTCTGTTTTCTTTTCTCTAACTCCTAGAGTCAGGGAATCCCATACCCTTGAGGCTAGAAAGGCCTCTCTCTCAGAGTGTAACCAGTGCCCCCACCTCCATGCCACTTGCCCTGCTGAACGGACAAATCAGTTGTCTACCTCCAGAGCTTGTACACCTCCAGACATAGGAATCTCACTACCTTTATTAGGCAGTTTAATAAGAAAGGTCTTCAGGTAAATTCGGAGAGTCTATGATTCTATAAATAGCACAGTAACTGTTATCTTACTCTGGAGCATCGCTCACCCATTCATTCATTCAGCAACATTCATTCAACAAAAGAAGCAAAGGCATGCGCCACTGCACCCAGCCTGTTTTTGTTTTTTGAGACTGTTTGTAACCAGGCTGGAATGCAGTGGTGTGATCTCGGCTCACTGCAACTTCTGTCTCACAGGTTCAAGCAATTCTCCTGCCTCAGCCTCCCAAGTGTAGCTAGGATTATAGGTGCGTGCCAGCTAATTTTTGTATTTTTAGTAGAGATGGGGTTTCACTGTGTTAGCCAGGATGGTCTCAATCTCTTGACCTCATGATCCGCCGGCCTCGGCCTCCCAAAGTGCTGGGATTACAGGTGTGAGCCACCGTGTCCGGGTGGGAATTTGAAGTTATAGTGAGCTGATCATACCACTGCACTACATATAGCCTGGGCCACACAGTGAGACACTACCTCAAAATAAAAGATAGTTTGTGTTCTTTGAGCATTTACTATGGCCTAAGCACTGTTCATGTGTGATCTCTTTTAATCATCACAGCAACTCTATGAGATATAAAATCATTGCCTCCCAGTTAGCAAACCAGCAAAGTGCGGGTCAGAGCGTATGTGATGCAGGCCGGGTGCAGTGGTGCGGGCCTGTAGTGCCAGCTACTCGGGAGGCTGAGACACAAGAATCGCATGAGGTGGAAGTTGTAGTGAGCTGAGAATGTGCCACTGCACTACAGCTTGGGTGACAGAGCCAGACCCTGTCTCAGAAAAAAGAAAAAAAAGAGAGAGATTAAGTGAATCAGAGTCCCAGTAGGAAACTGATAACAACTAAAAGCATTTCTTGAAGACAGTCTAATAAAGTGACTATTTACAGAGGTGAGGGAAGGGTTAAGGAAACCCACAAGGGACGGCGAGGTGCCCTAGGGTTAGCACAGTGGGGTGCAGTTACCACCTATAGATCTGCAGGGGAAGGGACAGGTTGTCACCAGAATCAAGTGAGAGCTGGAGCTGTGGAAGTCGGGCCGATTGACAGAACTGTGGCTGTAGAGAATAGGGGTGGGAGGTGGGGAATTAATACTCCTTCCCCTTTGTACTTCTGGGACTTCCCTTTGGTTGAATCCACAAGAAACCGGAAGACAAGGTTTTCTGGGTGATTAGTCTATAGAGGTCAGCCTTCTGAGGCACAGAGCTGGCCGGAGAGAGAAAGAACAGTTCTTGGAGAAGAAGTGGTATAAACAGAGCATCCATCCAGAGAGTTAGGTGACATGTCTAAGCTGTCAAAGTCAGTGACTTGTGGAGCCATCGAAATAAAGACAAAATGATAAATACTGTATTCAAGTTTTAATGTTACTTAAATTTATTTATTTACTTATCTTCAGAAAATTATTTATTTATTTATTTTCTTGTTCTGTCTTCCAGGCTAGAGTACAATGGTGTGATCGTAGTTCACTGTAGCTTTGAGCTCCTGGGCTCAAACAGTCCTCTCACTTCAGCCTCCTGAGTAGCTGGGACTACAGGCGCACACCACTATGTGCGCCTGTAGTCCTTCTGTATTCAAATTTTAAGAGCATGTTGTGGAAGAACTTGGGGAAGAGTTCATATAAAAGGACTTGGAAAATAAGCAGGAGTTTGCAGAGAAAGGGGAAAGGACAGCACATGCAGTTTCATAACTGCACATTCAAAGGCTGGAGATGGGCAAGAACACAGATTATGAGGCAGGGGTGAGCAGCTCGGAAGGGCTGGAGAACACTGGAAAGATTTCAGAAACCTGTGGAGGAGAGGCTAGAGAGGGAGCTCAGAAGTGTTACTGTTGGCTAAAGGTACTACCTATCCATTAATTAATTAGTGATTTATTAATTTTTTTTGGAGACAGAGTCACTCACCCAGGCTGGAGTGCAGTGGCATGATCTCGACTCATTGCAGCCTCTGCCTTCTAGGTTCAAGTGATTCTCCTGCCTCAGCTTCCCAAATAGTTGGCTAATTTTATATATATAGAGAGAGAGAGACAGAGTCTTGCTCTATCACTCAGGCTGGAGTGCAATGGTGCGATCTCGGCTCACTGCAACCTCCGCCTCCAGGGTTCAAGTGATTCTCCTGCCTTAACCTCCCAAGTAGCTGGAATTACAGGCATGCGCCACCATGCCCAGCTAATTTTGTATTTTTAGTAGAGATGGGGTTTCTTATGTTGGTCAGGCTGGTCAAACTCCCAACCTCAGGTGATTTGTTCTCCTTGGCCTCCCAAAGTTCTGGGATTATAAGCATGAGCCACTGCACCCGGCCTCTTCATTACTGAGATTGTATAATTTGTTTTATATAGGATAGTGTAAGTCCTCAAGTTTTGTATTTTTTTTTTAGATGGAGTTTCGCTATTGTTGCCCATGCTGGAGTGCAATGGTGCAATCTCAGCTCACTGCAACCCCCATCTCTTGGGTTCAAGCGATTCTCCTGCCTCAGCCTCCAGAGTAGCTAGGATTACAGGCATGCACTACCATGCCAAGCTATTTTGTATTTTTAGTAGAGACGGTGTTTCTTGGTGTTGGTCAGGCTGGTCTTGAACCCCTGACCTCAGGTGATCCGCCCGCCTCGGCCTCCCAAAGTGCTGGGATTACAGGCGTGAGCCACCGCGCCTGGCCCTGCTTTGTATTTTTCCAAATCCTGCTTCCACAGGAACCAGTTCTTCTCTCAGACCCAGGGCTTTCCAGCCCTGCCTCTGCCTCTGTACCCTGAGGAGATGTGAAGTTAAATCCAATCTGGATTCTTTCTCACCTGACACAGACAACCACTCACTCCTTGGAATGTGATCTTCCTTGGTCCTCTGTTACAATGTTAGTTTCTTTGCACTTTCACATGAATCTTAAAGTAAAATTGTTAGCTTAAAAAAAAAAGTGGGCCAGGCTCAATTATGGGCTCACGCCTGTAATCCAAGCACTTTGGAGGCCAAGTCGGGCGGATTACCTGAGGTCAGGAGTTCAAGACCAGCCTGACCAACATGGTGAAACCCCGTCTTATAAAAGAAAAAAAAAAATTTCAAGAAAAAAAAAATTGACATTTTTACTAAATTACATTGAGTCCTTAGGCCAATTTGAGAAGACCTGGCACCTTAACAATACTGACTCTTGCAATCTGTGAATGTGGTGTATTCCTTTATTTATTTAGGTCTTTTTTAATTTCCTGTAGCAATAATTTTTTTTTTTTTTTTTTTTTTGAGACAGTCTTGCTCGTTGCCAGGCACCAGGCTGGAGTGCAGTGGTGCAATCTCGGCTCACTGCAACCTCCACCTCCCGGGTTCAAGCAATTTTCTTGCCTCAGCCTCCCAAGTCGCTGGAACTACAGGTGCATGCCACCACACCCAGCTAATTTTTGTATTTTAGTAGAGACGGGGTTTCACTGTGTTGGCCAGGACGGTCTCAATCTCTTGACCTCGTGATCTGACCGCCTCGGCCTCCCAAAGTGCTGGGATTATAGGCATGAGCCACTGCACCCGGCCTCCTGTAGCAATAATTTAAAGTTTTCAGTGTAAGGGTCTTACATATATTTCACTGCATTTACTCCTCGATATTTGATTTTTTGATGTTATTGTAAATGCTATCATTTTCATATTTCATTTTCTTTCTTTTTTTTTTTTTTTAAGACGGAGTTTCACCATGTTGGTCGGGCTGGTCTTGAACTCCCGACCTCAGGTGATCCACCCACCTTGGCCTCCAAAGTGCTTGGATTACAGGTGTGAGCCACCATGCCCGGCCTATTTCTTTTTTTTTAAATTTTTTTTTTTTTTTTTTTTTTTTAAGAGATGTAGTTTCACCATGTTGCCCAGGCTGGTCTCAAACTCCTGGGCTCAAGCAATCTGCTCATCTTGGCCTCCCAAAGTGCTCAGATTATTGACATGAGCGACCATCATGTTTCATTTTCTAATTGTTGCTAGCATATAGAAATACAATTATTTTTGTATATTGTTCTTACATCTAGTAACTTTGATACATAAATCCTAATACTTAATGTGTAGATATTTTTGGAATTCCTATGTACACAATCATATCATCAGAAAAGAATAACAGTTTTACTTCTTTCCAATGCCTACACTTTTTGTTACTTTTTCTTGCTTTATTATTCTAGCTAGGACTACTAATACAATGTTGAACAAAAATGGTGTGACTGGACGCTTTTGTCTTCCTCCTGATATCAGAGTGAAAATGTTCAAATTAAATATGAATTTAGCTATAGGATTTTCATGGATATCCTTTCTTATACTAAAGAAGTTCCTTCCTACTCCTATTCCTAGTTTGCTGTGAGTTTTTATTATGAACTGGTACTGAATTTTATCAAATGCTTATTTCTCCTTCTATTGGAATGATCATACTTCTCTTTTCTTCTATGAATGTGACAAATCATATTAACATATTTTAGGATGTTAAATTAAACTTGCATTTCTGGAACAAGCCTCACTTTGTCATACATCATACGCATATATCATCACATAGCATGGATGAGAATGAGCAAGACTGGAGGCAGTGAGACCAATGAGAAGGCTGACATGGAGAGCCCAGGGGGAGAGGAGCAGGGCCCAGGCTAAGGGAGAGACTGCAGTGAATGAGGAAGATACTCTGAGAGGGTGGAGTGAGCAGGACTTGGTGACAAATTAGATTTGAGGCTTATAGAGAATACAAGCTTCTGATTCAGGCATCTAAGTGGATAATAGTGGTGTCATCTGCAGGGAAGGGGACTTTAGGTGTGGGGCTGACAGTGGATGTATTATGTATATATAAGTGGAGCTGTCTAGGAGACAGGAGCCATAGGGGACTAGAGCTCAGAGGAGGGATCTGGCTGGGATGTCAGTGTGGATGTCTTCTGCTTAAAGGAGGTGATAGATGCCTGGAGAACAGAGGACACAGCCTGGAGACAGAGCGCAAGGTGAAGAGAGGAGAGGCCCAGAACAGGCCCACATTTAAGAAGCAGGCTGAAGAAGAAGCCAGGGAATATGGAAAAAGAGCAACCAGAAAAGATGAAGGAAATCCAGGAGTCCGGGTGTCCACATCCCAAGGAGGGAGTAGTCAGCTGTGTCAACAAGAGGTCAAGCCCTTAAGTACATAGGTTGGGTCCCCTGGAGGGAAAGAGGCACAGGCAGTGATTGAAAGCTCTGGGTCAGACAGAAGAGCTGGCTCACACAAAAACAGGATCAGGGATCCAGTCCTTAAATTCCATACATCAGGGACTAAAGCTTAGTGAAGGGAAATACCTTGTTCAAGGTCACACCTTTCAACTCTGGCAGAACAAGGACCAGAAACCTGTCACGCTATATCCCAGGCCTAAGCTCTTTCAGTATTGCTCCTGTATTAGTCCATTTTCTCGCTGTATAAAGAATTGCCTGAGATTAGGTAACTGATAAAGAAAGGGGATTTACTTGACTCACAGTTTCGCATGGCTGGGAAGACCTCATGAAACCCACAATCATGGCAGAAGGCAAAGCAGGCATCTTCTTCATAAGACGGAAGGAGAGACACAAGGTGAGCAAAGGAGGAATTTCCCAAACAATTATAACACCATCAGATCTCGCTGGGTGCAGCGGCTCATGCCTGTAATCCCAGCACTTTGGGAGGCTGAGGCAGGCGGATCACCTGAGGTCAAGGGATTGAGACCATCCTGGCCAACATGGTGTAACACTATCTCTACTAAAAATACAAAAATTAGCCGGGAGTGGTGGCGCCTGTAGTCCCAGGTATTCAGGAGGCTGAGGCAGGAGAATCTCTTAAACCCAGGAGGCGAAGTTTTCAGTGAGCCAAGATCGCACTACTGCACTCCAGTCTGGTGACACAGCGACACTCCGTCTCAAAACCCACCCCACAAAACAAACCCCATCAGATCTCATGAGAGCTCACTCACTATCATGAGAACAGCTTTGGGAAAACCGTCCACAGGAAACCGATCCAATCACCTCCCACTAGGTTCCTCTCTCTCTCTCTCTTTTTTTTTTTTGAGATGGAGTTTCGCTCTTGTTACCCAGGCTGGAGTGCAATGGCGCGATCTCGGCTCACCACAACCTCCGCCTCTGGGTTCAAGGGATTCTCCTGCCTCAACCTCCTGAGTAGCTTACAGGCATGTGCCACCATGCCCAGCTAATTTTTGTATTTTTAGTAGAGATGGGGTTTCTCCATGTTGGTCAGGTTGGTCTCAAACTCCCGACCTCAGGTGATCTGCCCACCTCAGCCTCCCACAGTGCTGGGATTACAGGCATGAGCCACCGCGCCCGGCCGAGGTCCCTCTCTTAACACCTCGGGATTGCAATTCAAGATGAGGTTTGGGTGGGGACACAAAGCTAAACCATATCAGCTCCCAATAATAATAGCTAACATTTGCAAAGTGTTTGCTGAATACTAGGCACTGTTCTACACACTTTACATATATTAATTCAATTAATTAATTTCAAAACACAAGATAAATATTATCTATTATAGATGAACAAACTGAGGCACAGAGCTTGGACAAAGTTCATGTTCTCAACTATTTGTCTATATTCTCTTTTTCAAACTTTAAAGGCTGCCCCTCCATGATGCTGAAAATAAGGATCCTATTCTTCCATTCTCGTGATTTTTGAGTCTGTATTCGTGTTCCCTTGGCCTCCACAAAGTGGCATAGCGACATCCGCACTTCTCCGCTTTGGTCATTCTGCAGATCCCCGTCCTACATCCTCATCTCTAACCTGGCCCTGGTCCTCCTTGATCTGGCTCAGGTACCTCCCTCCCCTCATCACCCATCACGGAATTTCACCTCCCTCTGTGTATCGGCCAGGGCTTTTAGTTGTCATTAACAGGATACACTGCGGCATGTGAAAGCAGAAATAGCATCTGTTACAGGTTATTAGATATAGTTCAGAGAGTCATCAGAAGGATGAGAGGAGCAGACTCAATAATAAACATCATTTCTAGGAACAAGGGCCCAACCAACCTGCAACACTGGCCCTCTAAGGACCTGCTGTCATTGCCACCACCATAAACAAACTACAAAGGCTGAAAACTCAACTTCAGTAGCAATTCCTACTGCCACAAGCACCAATGCCCCACAACTGCGTCATTAACTCAATCTTGAGGCCAGGAGCGGTGGCTCACGCCTGTAATCCCAACACTTTGGTAGGTTGAGGCGGGTGGATCACAAGGTCAAGAGATCGAGACCATCCTGGCCAACATAGTGAAACCCCGTCTCTACTAAAATACAAAAATTGCCGGGCGCGGTGGCCCACGCTTGTAATCCAAGCACTTTGGAGGCCAAGGTGGGTGGATCACCTGAGGTCGGGAGTTCAAGACCAGCCTGACCAACATGGTGAAACCCCGTCTTAAAAAGAAAAAAAAAATACAAACATTAGCTGGGCATGGTGGCACATGCCTGTAGTACCAGCTTCTCAGGAGGCTGAGGCAGGAGAATTGCTTGAACCCAGGAGGCGGAGGTTACAGTGAGCTGAGATCGCACCACTGCACTCCAACCTGGTGCCTGGCGATAGAGCAAGGCTCTGTCTGAAAAAAAAAATGCATTTACCTTCAAGCCATGTAATTTGTAACAACAGAAACAATTTGGTTTTTCACCTAAACAAATTTATTTCTTGTTATGTCATTTAAGAAAACTTGAGGCCAGGCACAGTGGCTCATGCCTGTAATCTCAGCATTTTGGGAGGCCGAGACAGGTGGATCACCTGAGGTGAGAAGGTCGAGACCCCCCTGACCCATATGGTGAAACCCCGTCTCTGCTAAAAATATAAAATTAGCTAGCTGTGGTGGTGCATACCTGTAATCCCAGCTACTCGAGAGGCTGAGGCAGGAGAATCGCTTGAACCCAGGAGGCAGAGGTTGCAGTGAGCCAAGATCACGCCACTGCACTCCAGCCTGGACAATAGAGTGAGACTGTCTTAAAACAAAAAACGAAACAAAAAAACCCATGATTGTCAGTGACTGTAAAATACTCTCTGATATGACTGATTCATTATTAATATGTCTATTTGCGACCTCTGCCTCCTGGGTTCAAGTGATTCTGAGTAGCTAGGATTACAGGAGCCCACAACGCCTGGCTAATTTCTGTATTTTTAGTAGACACAGGATTTCACCATGTTGGCCAGGTTGGTCTCAAACTCCTGATCTCAAGTGATCTGCCCTCTTCGGCCTCCCAAAGTGCTGGAATTACAGGCGTGAGTCACCGCCCCTGGCCTTCAATGTGTCTTTGTGATAAACTCTCTAGTAAGTGAAAATTCATATCTCTGGGTATTTGTTCAGGTTCATTCCCAGAAGCCTACTTCCCGGGCAAAAGAACATGAAGCTCCTGACATAGGTTGTCACCCTGCCCTGTAGAAGGGCTGGTCTCAGGAACTGTCTCAATGACCTCCATGAGCATACCCAGGCTACCACAGCTTCACCAGCACTGGTCACTAGTGACCCACCTTATCTAGGTCTCAGCTGTGAATAGGACAACAGACTCCAGAATTTCCCATTAACTTTTGTCTTTATTGCTTGCAATTTGGTTGTAGGTCCTTATTATAAACCTCAGTCATAAGCTGGGAATGGAAGAAAGTCTAAACATGGTGAAGCAAATGGAAGAAGTAACTGAGAATCCAGGGGACAATAAAGACAGCGAGTTGCTAGCAAGTGTGTGCTCAGGAACGTACACATCTAAATTCCAGATGGAATCAAGATGTTAACACAAATGCCAAAAATCATGAAGGTGTTGGAGGAAAACATTGATGATTTAGTTCATAATCTGGAAATGGGCAAAAACTTTAGGGCATGACATTAACCTAGAAGATATAAGAGAAAATAATAATAAATTTGAGATCATAAAAATCTTTAAATTTCCATATGGTGAAAACACTGTAAACAAAACAGAAGATAATATATGCAGAGAAACTAGTCTAATTTATCTTATAAACAAGTCTAATTTCATTTAAATAGAAATAATTTTCATAAATTAGTAAGATGAACAGACAAACACAAAAGGAATGAATAAAGGAGTGAACAAGTTGTTTGTATAAAATGAAACGCACAAGCACTCTTCCATGGTTAGAGAGGAAAGAAAAGAAAAATACAAATGGCCAATAAAGATAGTAAAAAGATGAGCAACCTCACTTATAATTAAGTTAATGCAAATTAAAACAAAGAGACCAGCAGAATAATAAAAAAAAAAAAACAATGAGACCACACTTTCTCCTATCAGAGTGTCAGGGTTAAAAAGACTGCGGCCAGGTAAGGTGGCTCATACCTGTAATCTCAGCGCTTTGGGAGGCCGAGGCAGGCGGATCACAAGGTCAGGAGATCAAGACCATACTGGCCAACATGGTGAAACCCGTCTCTACTAAAAATACAAAAATTAGCTGGGCATGGTGGTGCACACCTGTAGTCCCAGATACTCAGGAGGCTGAGGCAGGAGAATTGCTTGAACCCGGGAGCCAGAGGCTTCAGTGAGCCAAGATGGCACCACTGCATGCCAGCCTGAGCAACAGGGTGAGACTCTGTCTCAAAAAAAAAAAAAAAAAAAAAGATTGCTAGAATGTTGACTAGGGAGTAGGCTCAATGGAACATTCTTAGTGCTGCATAAATTTCAAAGGTAATTTGTTCACTCATACTACAAGATACCATGAAGCTATTTTTTAAAAATGAGATGGGCCGGGCATGGTGGCTCATGTGTGTAATCCCAGCACTTTGAGAGGTTGAAGTGAGTGGATCACTTGAGGTCAGAAGTTTGAGACCAGCCTGGCCAACATGGTGAAACCCCGTCTCTACTAAAAATACAAAAGTTAGCTGGGCGTGATGGCACGTGCCTATAATCCCAGTTACTCAGGAAGGTAAGGCAGGAGAATCACTTGAACTCAGGAAGCAGAGGTTGCAGTGAGCTGAGATCACACCACTGCACTCTAGCCTGGGCAACAGTGAGACTCTGTCTCAGAAAAAAAAGAATGAGACATATCTATATGTAACATGAAAAGATGTTCATATAGGATCTATTAAGTGAAAAAAAGCAACTTACAGAATAGTAAATATAAGACGAATTCATTTGTTAGAAATAAAAAGAATAGGGGCCGGGCACAGTGACTCACTCCTGTAATCCCAGCACTTTGGGAGGACAAGGCGGGCAGATCACCTCAGGTCAGGAGTTCGAGACCAGCCTGACCAACATGGTGAACTGAAACCCCCGTCTCTACTGAAAATACAAAAATCAGCCAGGCACAGTGGCAGATGCCTGTAGTCCTAGTTATTCGGGAGGCTGAGGCAGGATTATCTCTTGAACCTGGGAGGCAGAGGTTACAGTGAGCCGAGATCATGCCACTGCATGCACTCTAGCCTGGGCAACAGAGCAAGATTCCATCTCAAAAAAAAAAAAAAAAAGAAAAGAAAGAAAAAGAAATAGAAATAGTCTGGACACAGAGGCTCACACCTAGAATCCCAGTGCTTTGGAAGGCTGAGGTGGGTGGATCACTTCAGCCTAGGAGTTCAAGATGAGCATGGCCAACACAGCAAAACCCAGTTTCTACAAAAAGTGCAAAAATTTGTCAGGTGTGCTGGTGCACGCCTATAGCCCCAGCTACTTGGGAGACTGAGGTAGCAGGATCTCCTAAGCCTGGAACGGTCAAGGTTGCAGTGAGCCATGATCAAGCCAGTGCACTCCAGCCTGTGTGACAGAGACCCTCTCTAAAATGTGTTTGGAGATATGTAGAAAAGATTTGAAGCAAATCATGAGAAACTGTAAACTCTAAAGGGTTTGGGTTACCCGTCAGGCCAAAGCCAAACTCTCTAGCTACCTCCCCACCAGAACTTTTCAGCATGTCCCCTAATGCTCCCTGTAGTTTCACACATGAGTGATTTTACTTTGCTGACCCCTCATCTACCATTTTCTAGTCCCCCATCATGTGCCCGGCAACTCTTCTTTATCCTTCAAGACTTACCCAAGCACTTCCCCCTCTGGGTCATCATTCCAGCTTTTTTCTTTTTTTTGTTTTGAGACAGAGTCTCACTCTGTTGCCCAGGCTGGAGTGCAGTGGTGCGATCTCGGCTCACTGCAACCTCCACCTCCCGGGTTCAAGCGATTCTCCTGCCTCAGCCTCCCAAGTAGCTGGAACTACAGGTGCCTGCCACCACGCCGGATAATTTTTTGTATTTTTAGTAGAGACAGGGTGTTACCACGTTAGCCAGGATGGTCTCGATCTCCTGACCTTGTGACCCACCTAGGCCTCCTAAAGTGCTGGGATTACAGGCATGAGCCACCGCACCAGGCCTAGATTTTCTGAAATAAAATATTCGTTCCCTTCTACCACATTGCATATCCCTCTATCGCAGTTCCTTCTTTCCTCCCTCCCTCCCTCCCTCCCTCCTTTCTTTCTCTCTCTCTCTCTCTCTCTCCCTCTTTCTTTCTCTCAGGATCTCACTCTGTCACCCAGACTGGAGTGCAATGTCTCCATCTCAGCACACTGCAACCTCCACCCCCAGGCTCAAGTGATCCTCCCACCTTACCCTTCCAAATAACTGGGACACGTACCACCATGCCGGCCTAAGTTTTTGTATTTTGGTAGATACAGGGTTTCACCATATTGGCCAGGCTGGTCTTGAACTACTAGTTGAAGTGATCAGCCTACCTCAGCCTCCCAAAGTGCTGGGATTACAGGCAAGAGCCACCATGCCTGGCCTCCACTATCTTAGTTCTTATAATTTCCCATTAAACTGTATATTTGTGCCTGTCCACTTTGTTAGACTTGGAGCTCCTTGAGAGCCCAGATATTTAATATCTAAACAATGTTCATGGAATGAAGAAATGAGCACACCCCTTGGCTAGCATGTCTTTATTCCACCAATTTGTCTTTACCTGCCAAGCCATCTCCTCTCCTTGCCTTTTCATCATGGTTCCCTAAAAAGGATACCTGATGCCGAACTTGGTGCCTCTCGTCTGTAATCCCAGTACTTTGGGAGGCCAAGGCAGGCAGATCACAAGGTCAGGAGTTCGAGACCAGCCTGGCCAATATAGTGAAACCCGTTTCTACCAAAAATATAAAAATTAGCTGGGCGTGGTGGTACATGTCTGTAATCCCAGCTACCCAGCAGGCTGAGGCAAAAGAATTGCTTGAACCCGGGAGGCGGAGGTTGCAGTGAGCCAAGATCGTGCCACTGCACTCCAGCCTGGGCAACAGAGTGAGATTCAGTTCCAAAAAAGAAAAAAAGAACAAAAGCTCTAATGGATGCAGTGCATGACATCACAGAGTATAAAGCAAATAACAAAACATTTTCCTGCGGTATTTCTTGATAGCTTGGCTCTTTAGTAAAACTAGAGGGCCAAGGCATGTTTGCGAGGGTGTGGCTTTCCAGTGTCCTCCCTAGATCTAAGAGCACACTTGGAGGCTTTGAGTGAGGTGCCCACCTACTCTCGCCTTTATCATCCATATTCCTGTCTGACAACAGCAAAGACATACCTGTATTCTCATCAAAAGTACTGAACTAAAAGTGGATCTCAAAGGTTTGGTATCTAAGAATGGGTCTGCTTAGAACAAGATCTGCTCTTGGCCCTGGGGATGGGGGAAAGCTTCATGAGTTTATGGGCACAGATGGGATCAAACTGTGAAACATGAGTGTCTGTGTGTGCTCATGTGTGTACATGAGGGTATGTGCCATGTGTGCATGCATGGCACATGCACACCCGCCTCAGCCTCCCAAAGTGCTAGGATTATAGGCGTGAGCCACTGCATCCAGCCAAAGGTTTCTGTTCTTAGGCAACAGAAACTGACTATGGCTAATGTGAGCGCAGAAGGAATCCCTGTGGAGGCTATGATGTAGCTTGTGGAACCAAGGAAAACGCTAAGCTATGCAGCCTTGAAGAGGACGCTGTGGGATCCTTCTGGAGATCCAAGCAGCAGGAACTGGCAGACTGCCTTTAAAAAAATTTTTTTTATTAAATTAAATTAAATTTTACTTTATTTTGAGACAGAGTTTTGCTCTTGTCACCCAAGCTGGAGTGCAGTGGTGCGATCTCAGCTAGCTGTAATCTCTGCCTCTGGGATTCAAGTAATTATCCTGCCTCAGCCTCCTGAGTAGCTGGGACTACAGGCATCTGCCCCCACGCTTGGCTAATTTTTGTTTTTTGTTTGTTTGTTTTTGTTTTTTGAGATGGAGTCTTGCTCTGTTATCCAGGCTGGAGTGCAGTGACATGATCTCAGCTTGCTGCAACCTCTGCCTCCCGGGTTCAAGTGATTCTCCTGTCTCAGACTCCCAAGAAGCTGGGATTACAGGCATCCGCTGCCACGCCTGGCTAATTTATATATATATATATATATATATTTTTTTTTTTTCTCTCTCTCTCTCTCTCTTTTTTTTATATTTCTTTACACAGCATGGAAATTTTTATATTTTTTTGTAGAGATGGGGTTTTACCGTGTTGACCAGGCTGGTCTTGAACTCCTGACCTCAGGTGATCTGCCTGCCTCGGCCTCCCAAAGTGCTGGGATTACAGATGTGAGCCACAGTGCTTGGCCAATTTTTTTTTTTTTTTTGAGATGGAGTCTTGCTCTGTCGACCAGGCTGGAGAGCAGTGGTGTGTCTCAGCTCACTGCAACCTCTGCCTCCCGGGTTCAAGGAATTCTCTGCCTCAGCCTCCTAAGTAGCTGGGATTACAGGGGCCCGCCACTATGCCCTGCTAAGTTTTGTATTTTTAGCAGAGATGGGGTTTCACCATCTTGGCCAAGCAGGTCCTGAACTCCTGACCTCGTGATCCACCTGCCACAGCCTCCCAAAGTGCTGGGATTACAGGCGTGAGCCACCACACCTGGCCCAATTTTTGTATTTTTTTAGTAGAGATGGGGTTTCACCATGTTGGCCAAACTGACCTCAGGTGATCCACCCACCTCAGCCTCCCAAAATGCTGGGATTATAGGTGTGAGCCGCTGTGCCCAGTCCATATCAAGGCCAGGCACAGTGGCTAAGGTGATATCCTAGCTTGGGGATGAACTGATTAGCTTGTGAGACAGGCTATGATTCTAATTTCAAGAGTAAGCCTGTAATTGGCCAGGCCCACATCAGCGCTAGCCTTTGGCCAGACTGATGGAAGTCCCCATAAGACTCTCTACCATGGTGGAGAGATAGGTCCCCAAGCCAGTCAACATGGTTATTAGAGGTGCAGCAGACACCCTGCCCTGGGCTTGTCCACACTCAGGAGATGCAGGGGTATTCCAGACACCCCACGCCTAACTCAAGCTCTTTGTTTCCCGCCCAAACCTTCTCTGGCACTTCTTCCTTGGTCCATGGCACACTGTCCTCCCAGATGCCCCAGGCTGATGAGGCCATCATCTCACCTCATTTCCATGGTAGTCAGTGGATCCCCGCTTGGCGACCCCACCTCCTTCCTCCTTCCGGGCTCACTGCTCTCCATCTCAGGGCCACTGCCCAGGTATCCCTCCCCAAGTGCCTCAGTCTTCTAACTGGTCCTCCTGCACTCACTCATTCCCTTTCTGTCTCTCTCAAATTGTTCCTAGCTACTAGCGTGATTTTCCTAAGAGAGCAATTTGAACAAATCACTACTGGCTGAATACAGTGGTTCACGCCTGTAATCCCAGCAATTTAAGAGGCTGAAGAGGGCAGACCACTTAAGCTTGGAATTAGCTGGTGTGGTGGTGCACACTTGTAATCCCAGCTACCCAGAAGGCTGAGGCATGAGAATCGCTTGAACCCTCTGCCTCCCAGGTTCAAGCAATTCTGGAGACCAGCTTGGGCAACACACACACACACACACACACACACACACACAATTACCTGGGTGTGATGGCATGTGCCTATAGTTGCAGCTCCTTGGGAGGCTAAGATGGGAGGATCACGTGAGCCTGGGAGGTCAAGGCTTCAGTGAGCTGTGATTGTGCCACTACACTCCAGCCTGGGCAACAGAGGGAAACCCTGCCTCAAAAAGGAAGAAAAAAAAAATTGCGGGCCAGGTGTGGTGGCTCATGCCTGTAATCCCAGCATTTTGGGAGGCTGAGGTGGGTAGATCACGAGGTCAGGAGTTCAAGACCAGCCTGACCAACACGGTGAAACCCCATCTCTACTAAAAATACAAAAATTAGCCGGGTGTGGTAGCGCATGCCTGTAATCCAAGCTACTCAGGAGGTTGACACAAAAGAATTACTTGAACTCGGGAAGCGGAGGTTGCAGTGAGCTGAGAATGTACCATTACACTCCAGCCTGGGTGACAGAGCGAGACTACGTCTCAAAAAAAAAAAAAAACAAAACTTTGCTGCTTAAAACTCCTGACCAGCTCCCCATTGCCCTCAAGATAAAGTCTTGGCACCTTAAATGGCAGAATCTTCTCCTGCCCTGGCCCTACAGGCCTCTCCACTAGCCATTCCTCCCTCCCCCACGCAGCTTCCCCTGCAGCCACACTGAACTACAGGCCTTTCTCTTTTATCTATTCCTGGTGCCTGGAACGTAGTGAGTGTGCCTTCAGCTGCAAGTAACAGAACAACCTGACTCAAACTGGTTTAAACCATCAGGAAACACATTATCTCACAAGATGAGCCCCAGGCCCTCTGCAATCAGCAGCTCAAAATGTTGAGGAGCCAGCTCTTTCTGTTTCTTCTCTGACATCTGTGGGGTCAGATTCTTTCTAAACTTGGATCCTCTCTGGGTGGGAATAATATAGCAGCAAATCCAAGCTTCACACCCAGATATGACAGTAGCCACAAGAAGAAAACTGGGCCATGTCTGGTGTCTCTGTATTAGCTGCTCAGAAACACTTCTCAGAAGCCCCTTAGCTGACCTCCACTCACCTCACGTTGACCAAGAAGGTCACACGCCTGTCCCTAAACTAATCACCAGCAACAGAAGTGGGATTAATATGGGTGGAAGGGATCTGGGGAGTCAGTCTCCATCCATGACTCCAACACTTGCATTTTTCTTTTTCTTTTTTTTCAGTTTTTTGAGACAGAGTCTCACTCTGTCTCCCAGGCTGGAGTGCAGTGGTGCAATCTTGGCTCACTGCAACCTCCACCTCCCAAGTTCAAATGATTCTCCTGCCTCAGCCTCTCAAGTAGCTGGCACTACAGGCACCCGCCACCACACCTGGCTAATTTTTTTGTATTTTTTAGTAGAGATGGGGTTTCACCGTGTTAGCCAGGATTTTTTTTTTAAGATGGAGTTTTGGTCTTGTTGCCCAGGCTGGAGTGCAATGGTGTGATCTCTGCAACCTCTGCCTCCTGGGTTCAAGCAATTCTCCTGCCTCAGTCTCCCAAGTAGGTTGGATTACAGGTGTACACCACCATGCCTGGCTTTTTTTTTTTTTTTTTTCATATTTTTACTAGAGACAGGGTTTCACCCTGTTGACCAAGCTGGTCTTGAATTCCTGACCTCGTGATCCCCCTGCCTCAGCCTCCCAAAGTGCTGGGATTACAGGCGTGAGCCACCACTCCCAGCCAAAGATTTTATTCTTTAAATAAAAATGTATCTTACCATACATTCTGTCTGTAAGCAACTTTTCCTATTTAACAATATATTATAAAAATCTTTCCATCATATTGTATCATTTTCAATAGCTACATAGTGTTTCATAGTATTGACACACTGTGCTACAAATTACTCAACTCCTATGGGTGATCAGTTATTTAAATTGTCTCATTTTTTAGCATTATAAACAATGTTGTGGTATATAAATAATGTTTATATACTAAGTTATACACTTACAATACTATAAACAGTGTTTTAGCATTATAAACAATGTTGTGGTAAACTTCCTTTTACATAGATCTTAAACACTTGTGTTACATACCTATGATAAATCCGTAAGAGGGTTTTAAAAAACCAGATCGGGGCTAGGCACAGTGGCTCATACTGGAAATCTCAGCACTTTGGGAGATTGGGGAGGATTGCTTGAGGCCTGGATTTCGAGATCAGCCCGGGCAACATAGTAAGACCCTATCTCTACAAAAAAAATCTTAAAAATTAGGCCAGGTGAGGTGGCTCATGCCTGTAATCCCAGCACTTTGGGAGGCTGAAGCAGGCAAATCACTTGAAGCCACAAGTTTGAGACCAACCTGGCCAACATGGTGAAACCTTGTCTCTATTTAGGTATACATTTTAATTTTATTTATAAATTAAAAAAAAATTTTATTTTTTTGAGACAGAGTCTCAGTCTGTAGCCAGGCTGGAGTGTGGTGGCATGATCTCGGCTCACTGCAACCTCCGCCTCTTGGGTTCAAATGATTCTGCTGCCTCAGCCTCCTGAGTAGCTGAGACTATAGGCACGCACCACCACGCCCAGTTAAGTTTTGGATTATTAGTATAGATGGGGTTTCACCATGTTGGCCAGGATGGTCTCGATCTCTTGACCTGGTGATCTGCCCACCTCAGCCTCCCAAAGTGCTGGGATTGCAGGCGTGAGCCACTGTGCCCAGCCAAAAATAAAATAGTTTTTAAAAATTAGGCTGGGCACTCAAGACCAGCCTGACCAATACGGTGAAACTCCATCTCTACTGAAAATACAAAAATAGCCGGGCATGGTGGCGTGCGCCTGTAATCCCAGCTACTCAGGAGGCTAAGGCAGGAGAATCACTTGAACATGGGAGGCAGAGGTTGCAGTGAGCTGAGACTGAACCACCACACTCCAACCTAGGCAACAGAGACAGACCCTGTTTCAAAAAAAAAAAAATTAGCCAGACATGGTGGCGCACACCAGTAGTTCCAGCTACTTAGGAGGCTAAGATGGGAGGATCATTTGAGCCCAGGAGATCTAGGCTGCACTGACCTGAGATCACATCACTGCACTCCAGGCTGGGTGACAGAGTGACAGAGTGAAATCCTGTCTTAAAAAAAAAAAAAGAACTTAATTAAAAAAATTCAAAACCAGATAACTGAAAATTATTTGCTATGCCTCCCATCAAGAGACATGGTCTATATCCCCTTTTCTGAAACCCTGAAATCTGGTGAAGCTGTGCTGCTTGGACCACTAGAGTACAGTGGAAGTGACAATGGGTGACTTCTGAGGCCAGGTCAGAAAAGTTCATGCAGCTTCCACCTTGGTTTCCTAGAACATTCCCTCTCAGGACTCTCCTTTTCGAAATGCAGCTGACATGCAGCGAATTGCCCACGCCACAAGGAGAGACCATAATCGCAGCTGAGCCCAACTTTCAACTCATCCCAGTTCAGACATCAGACATGTGAGAGAAGAAGCTTCCAGGCGATTCTGGCTTTGAGCTATTGGAGTCTTCCCAGTTGAGGCCCCAGACACTGCGCAACAGGGAACAACCATCCCTGCTGTGTCCTGTCCAAAGTTCAAAGAATCCCTGCGCATAGTCAAGCAGCTGCTGTTTACACCACTACGTTTAGGGTGGTGGTGAATAGTACCTGGAATAATGGCAATTTCTTTTATAAAAATATACACATTTTAAACCTTTTGACTCTTTAATAAATGCTAAATTAAATCACAATGCTAGTAAATGTTCAGAAAAAAGCTACATTAAAATTTTATAGCTTGGCCGGGCGCCGTGGCTCACACCTGTAATCCTAGCATTTTGGGAGGCCGAGGTGGGTAGATTACCTGAGGTCAGGAGTTCAAGACCAGCCTGGCCATCATGGTGAAACTCCATCTTAAAAAAAAAATTTTTTTATAGCTTAATGCAAGAAAACATGTTGACTCAGAAATTACCTTCATGACACAGTGGGGAATGTGTGTGTCTGGGCTGCTACCCTGAACAACCTTCTGCTTTAGATTGGGTTTCCTGGAAACCAACCCTGATTCAGAGAGTTGTGGCTCAAAGTTTTTGGGGCAAATGCTCTTAGAAGATGTGCCTGGAAGGAAGGTAGGAAGGCAGGACCGGGCAGAGGTGGAAACTGACCTGCAATGGCTGTCATCGAGGCCTCGGCTGATCCCACAGAGTGCTCTAGAGCTGAGATGGCCCTTCAGAGGTGTCCTGAGTAGGCTGACTGTGGTGGCCCATGCCTGTAATCCCAGCACTTTGGGAGGCTGAGGTGGGGAGATCGCTTGAGCCCAGGAGTTCAAGACAAGCTTGGGCAACATGATGAAACCCCATCTCTACTGAAAATGGAAAAATTAGCTGAGGGTAGTGGCATGCACCTGTAGTTGTCCTAGTTACTTAGGGAGGCTGAGGTGGGAGGATCACCTGAGCCCAGGAGGTAGAGGTTACAGTGAGCTGTGATTATGCCATTGCACACCAGCCTGAGTTATAAAGTGAGACCCTGTCAAAAAAAAAAAAAAAACGGTGGGGTGACAGGGCCAGGCATGGTGGCTCATAGCTGTAATTCCAGTACTTTGGGAGGTCGAGGTGGGAGGATCACTTGAGTCCAGGAGTTCAAGACCAGCCTAGGCAACATGGTGAAACCCTGTCTGTACTAAAAATACAAAAATTAGCTGGGTGTGATGGTGCACGCCTGTATTCTCAGCTACTCCAGTGGCTGACAAGAGGATCACTTGAACCTGGGAGGTGGAGATTGTAGTGAGCTGATATCATGCCACTGCACTCCAGCCTGGGCGACAGAGTAAGACTCTGTCTCGGAAAAAAAAAAAAAAAAAAAGAGGCTAAGTTGAAGTGAGGGCAGCCAGCTGGCCATTGCACCTCCACATTAGCCAAGTATGGGCCATGAGCCACCCCCTGGGAGGGGCATAACCTTGAGTGAGAATCTGCAGCTGAGGAAATTCCTTGTGAGCGATACAGCTGGCATCCATCCACAGCCAATATTCCAAGCAGCTTAGGATGGGTGGCTCAGACTTAAAGGAGGATGTAGGCAGAGAATCGGAGTACCCACTACAGTCCGCCCCTTACACTGCTTCTTTCCATTTGCTCTGCGAAGTTGGACCCATTTGGGAACAGCCTCTCTAGGTTTCTGCTTGGGTTTGTTCCCCGTGAAACTCAAACAAGAAGGGTAGTGAGATGAACTGTAGAAGCTGCAGAAGCTGATCTCAAGGCTGTAACAGATCCTTGTTATCACGCTCTTCTACCACCTGTCCTAGATTCCCTTACCTTTTGCTAGCATTTCTTCTTCTTTTATTTTATTTATTTTTATTTTTTTATTTATATTTTTATTTATATTTTTATTTTTTTGAGACAGAGTCTCACTCTTGTTGCTCAGGCTGGAGTGCAGTGGCACGACCTTACCTGACTGCAACCTCCACCTGCTGGGTTCAAGTGATTCTCCTGTCTCAGCCTCCCGAGTAGCTGGGATTATAGGTGTACACCACCATGCCTGGCTATTTTTTTTTTTTTCATATTGTTAGTAGAGACTGGGTTTCACCATATTGGCCAGGCTGGTCTTGAACTCCTGACCTCAAGTGATCCACCTGCCTCAGCCTCCCAAAGTGCTGGGATTACAGGCATGAGCCACCACGCCCAGCCTTGCTAGCATTTCTTCTGATTTAGGCAGCTTGTCTGGTGGAGATCCAGATCCTCAACCCTGAAGGGTCTGAGCCCCAGGTTACTGTGCCCTGTTTAAGCCACGCTTGCTTTACTTGTCCATGTACTAGTAAAGCCAGGCATGGCAGCACCAGAAGAACCCCCTACCCCACCCCCAGTGCATCACCGGAGCGTGACACATACTCATCTCTGTTCCTAATATTAACCACACACCCTACCTCTTACTGATAACCAGGGTAATTATCACCAACTATATGGTGATTCTTTTCCTTGCTGATGATCTCTTAGCTCAAGAAGTTCAAAAGAATCAAGAAGCAGTCACAGTGTAAAGTTCAGTGGAACTCCTACTGTGTCCCCAGTGGAAACATTCCTCCTCTGGGAGCTCTAGCCCTTCAGAGCTTTGTGTTGCAGGGATAGGAAGCTCCCCTTAAAGATGGTATAACTTTGGATAAAGTCCTTCCCTGCAGCTAAAGGAAATTCCCGGGGAGCAATGCTCCTGTGAACTATCAGCAGTCAATATTTCCAGAAGCTGATAAGCGTGCTGGCTCTGGATAGGGCATCTTGGTGAATTATCACCACTGTATCCACTGCAACAGGCTGAGATTCACTTTCCTAACCACAAAATAGGAATAACAATGGCTTATTGGCATGGTACTGGGAAGGAAATGAGAAAATGTATGTTAAAAATTCTGGATGGGCCGGGCGCGGTGGCTCACGCCTGTAATCCCAGCACTTTGGGAGGCCGAGGCAGGTGGATCACGAGGTCAAGAGATCGAGACCATCCTGGTCAACATGGTGAAACCCCGTCTCTACTAAAAATACAAAAATTAGCTGGGCATGGTGGCACGTGCCTGTAGTCCCAGCTACTCGGGAGGCTGAGGCAGGAGAATTGC